>JAUIMM010000265.1:3827500-3975000 GCA_031769625.1 Taudactylus pleione
GTAATAACGGAGCTAGAAAAGCCCCGAGACCCCAGGACGGCTGTCTCAAGAGCCACACCGTGAAAGATAGTCGACCCAGATCCGGGTGAAGACAGGGCCCCTGAGACAACAGGTCCCGCCGTTGAGGTAGGAGGTACGGAGCGTCGATGGACAGGCTCCGCAGTTCGGAGTACCACGGCCTTCTGGGCCACCAGGATCAGTGTGCCTCCATCCTGCTTGAACTTGGACAGGATCTGAGGCAGCAGAGATATCGGAGGAAACAAGTAAGCCAGGTGAAGCAGCCATTTCCCCGACAGCGCGTCTATCAGACTTGCGCCTGCGTCCCCTGTCCTTGACACGTACACGGGCAGCTTGTGACGGGACGCCATCAGGTCCAGCTCTGGCAGCCCCCACTTGTCCACGAGTAGTTGGAATACCTCTGGATGAAGCGACCATTCCCCGGGATGCACGTCGTAACAGCTGAGGAAGTCTGCCTCCCAATTGAGGACGCCCGGGATGAAGACTGCCGAGAGAGCTGGAAGATAGCGCTCTGCCCAAGCCAGGACGCGGGACACCTCAGACATCACAGCTTGACTGCGAGTCCCTCCCTGGTGATTGATGTACGCCACCGTGGTGGCGTTGTCCGACTGCACCTGAACGGCCCTTCCGTGAAGAGCGGTGCCGGACGACTGCAGGGCTCTGTACACTGCCCGCAGTTCCAGAATGTTGATGGGAAGAATCGCTTCCTCCGCCGACCAATGACCCTGAAGTGACAAGGAGCCTGTCACCGCCCCCCAACCCCGGAGACTGGCATCTGTCGTGAGCAGAACCCATTCCGGAATCCAAAAGGGGCGCCCCTCGAGGAGATGAGCCGACTGTAGCCACCACGCCAGGGATAGACGCACCTCCGAGGACAACACCAGCATCTGAGAGCGGATCCTGTGTGGCAATCCGTTCCATTCCGAAAGAATCAGCCTCTGCAGGGGCTCGGTATGGAACTGGGCAAACTCCACCATGTCGAATGCCGACACCATGGACCCCAAAACTCTCATCGCTGAGTGCACCGACACTCTGCCACTGCTCAGAAAACTGTGAATCCACAGCTGTAAGGAGGAGACCTTCTCTGGAGTCAGGAAAATCCATTGCTGACGAGAGTCCAGCAGGGCCCCCAAATGAACCATCCGCTGTGATGGGATGAGGGGTGACTTCTTCCAGTTGATCAACCACCCGTGCGCCTGTAGACAAGCGACAGTCAGGTGGAGATGCTGGACCAGTGCCTCCGGGGAGCTTGCCAGCAAGAGGAGGTTGTCTAGATACGGTAGCAACCGTATCCCCTGGCTCCGAAGGTGAGCCGCCATGACCGCCATCACCTTGGTAAATACCCTTGGTGCCGTGGAAAGGCCAAAGGGTAGAGCCCTGAATTGGAAGTGGAGAACAGCAAACCGCAGAAACCGTTGGTGCGATGTTGCTATAGGCACATGGAGGTAGGCGTCCTGGATATCCATGGAGACCATATAATCCCCCGGTTCCATCGCCAGAATGATGGAATGCAAAGTTTCCATCCTGAATTTGGGAACCCTGAGAAACCTGTTCAGGGACTTCAAAATTGAGGATGGGGCAATGAGAGCCATTGGGTTTCTGCACCAGAAACAGCGTAAAGTAATACCCCATCCCACGTCGAGATTGTGGTACGGGTATAATGACCCCCGCCGTCAGCAAGGCCTCTATGGCTTCCTGAACCTGCAAGGCCTTGGTCTTGTCCTGAGAAGGACTCGTGCAAAAAAACTGGTGAGGCGGCCTGTGCCGAAAAGACAGGGCGTACCCCTGGGAAACCACTTCTCGCACCCAGGCATCCGTGGTGGTATTGTGCCAGCACTGGGTGAATTGAAGAAGTCGGCCTCCCACTCTGGGGACCCCCAGAGGGAGGCCCGTCCCATCATGCAGAAGGCTTATCTTCTTGCTGGGAAGAAGGGTGCCTAGCACTCCAGCCTTGCTTCTTTGGCTTTGAGGCGGTCTTGGTTGCGGACTGCCTCGGGAAGGACTGACCCTTTGCCTTGCCCTGAACCCGAAAGGAGCAAAAGGCCGAGCTCCGGACCTTAGCAGGTGTCGTAGCTGAAGGGAGGAAGGCTGACTTGGATTTTGCCAGGGTATCTACTATTTTGTCCAGGTCCGGACCAAATAGTAACTCTCCATTAAAAGGTAAGGCCTCCAAGCCTTTCTTTGAATCAGCGTCTGCTCTCCAAGACCTCAACCACAAGGATCTGCGAGCAGACACTGCTGCTGCCGAAACCCTAGAGGTCAGCAGATTAGCATCCAAAGATGCTTCTCCAATGTAGGAAGCGGCATCTCATCTGTCCTAACAACGCCCTCTGGACATCCGGAGCTTCATCCGTAAACGTATCCTCCAAGGCGTTGGCCCAACACTCAATGGCTTTGGCCACCCAGGAGATGGCCATGGACGGCCGGGCTACAGCCCCTGAGAGAGAGTAAATAGACTTTAGACAAGTCTCCACCTTCCTGTCCGTAGGATCCTTCAGCGAGGATATAGACGGCAATGGCAAAGTAGCACTCTTGATGAGGCGTGTTACATGGGAATCGACCACAGGCGAAGTTTCCCATTTCTTACAATGCACCTCCGGAAACGGATAATTGGACACCAACCGCTTCTGTGGCAGGAATCGCATGTGATCCGTCAACTGATCAGACAAGGGGAACGCTGCAGAAGCAACCTTAGCTTTTTTAAAACTAGGATACCTCGACTTGGGAGCGGGTGCCTCATCCTCAATCAGAAGAATGGCCCGCACCACCCTAACCAGAGCCCGCACATTGATGGAAGACTTAGTGTCTACCTCCTGGACTGAGGCATCTGCGGCTGAGTCATCCTGCACCTCACCATCATCCGAGGACCCCTCAGAGTCCGAAAAATGCGCAGCCTGCGCCATAACTGTGCGTTTAGACGCCCTGGAGGGCACGTCACTGCGCAACATCAACTGAAAAGCCGAAGATGCTGCCGCCAAATCTTGGACAGTGTGGGAAAGCGCATCCACCCAGGGTGGAGGAGCTGCCACAGGAGCCTGAAACGGCACCACAGCCTACTGCGCCACAGGGATGGACTGTATATACATTGGCAACCCCGCATAGGGACCAACAGGCTGAGACCCCGGGGGAGTCTGCAATAATTGTGGGACACCCGGGGAATGGGGGATGGTAGGCTGGGGCAACGCCCTAGTAGGGACGGCAGTCGGGACTGACAGACGGTCCGCGGTGGACACCAGCACCTGGGAAAACATCGCCCATGGTGGCTCCTGCGACATAGGAGGTTTAGACGTACCAGGGACCGCCTGGCACCGTCCGCACAGGCCGTCCTGTGACAAATCCTCCCTATCTGCAGGAGAACAATACCGGAGCCATGGAGTGCTCAATCTCCTCCTCAGACATGACAGACTATATAATTAAATATACAGTTATGACATAGGAAGAAAACGTGCGCACTCACCAGTGTGCTGGACAACAGCCCACAATATGGCCCTGTGTAGCACACAACTGTATGTGACGGACCTCACAAATACGTGATCTATATAAAAGTGAGGTCAGTAGAAACACCCTTCCCCCACACACCTGTAGGACTTGTAGGAGAAGGAAAGGGATAGGTATAGGCTGACAGTAAGTAGAAATTAGCACAGACAGGCAGCACTAGCAAAAGTCACATACCATGCAGGAAGATATACTCACTGCACCTTTCCACTACAATCAACCTGCCCAGATTCAGTGTCTGGGAGGGCTATAGTGCTGTGTACACTGTCCTTTTGCAGGGGAGAGGTACACAGGGGGACCGGTCCGCGTGCTTATCTGCGCTGCCACTGGAGAAAATGGCTGCTGGAGACCTCAGAGGAGGAGTGGCCGAGTAATCTGCAGCTCAGCGACGCCAGACTACTAGCTGAAAGGCGCGCTGAGCTGAGGGGAGGAGCCGCTAGACAGGGAAGGCTTCCTCCCCTGGCTAGCATATTAACCCGCGGGTTGCCGGCATTCCGCTTGCCTTATTCATCCTGGTGGTCTAGCGGGGTATGCCTCCAATGGAGGGGAAGCCCGCTGCCACCGCTAGCGCCCCCGGTCTGTCCCGTAGACCGGGGGCATGGGACTGCATTTAAAAGGAACCCGCGCACCACCGCTAATCAGCAGTGTGCGGCTTACCTTGATCTCCCTGGCGTCTCCGGCAGCAGTCCCGGGGGAAACTAGAGTAAGGCTAGTACAGACTCTGGCTTCCCCCGCCACGATCTCCAGTGCAGTACCGGCGTCGCGGCGCCAGCAGGGAGGGGTGGCAGCGTGGGCGTCTGTACAGACAGCCCATCGCTGCCGCTCTGGAGAAAAAAAAAACTGAAGTAAAAATAAAATAAATTCAACTTCGTTAAAAAAAATAAAATAAAAAGCTTTAGGGGGCTGCTCCTGCAGCCCCCCTCCCCCCCCGCAGGGTGACCTGGCCGGGCACCAGCTTAAACTGAGGTGCCTGTGGCTCGGGGGCGGGGTATAGAGGAGGATGGACCCAAGTGCATCCTGGGAGCGGCTAATAGCTTTAACTCCGTGGTGCCCGAGGATCCAGAATCCAGCTATACCCCAAGGTCACCCTGTGGACCCCTATGGACCCTGAAGTAGAAAAAGAATCCTGGACACAACAGTGTTGTGTCCAGGATTCTTTTTTTCTTTGGGAAGTCCCGTGAGTGCCACTGTTTGTTTTTGTCTAGATTTCAGGTTTCCATACCTCCGTATGGCACAGGGCAAATAGCTGGCACTCCACAGTGTAATTAAAGTTAATACTGAGATATAGAGAATGAATATATATTCAGTAGGAGCCTACAGCAGGGGGTGTATGTACTGTGGCTTCACATGGGTATACAAACATGGCTGCCTGTTAGCCTGCATCCCATATAATACTGCTGCTGTGCACTCACACAGGACCAGTGGTGGATTCAGGTGGGTAGCACAGAGGCATGTCCCCCGTGTCATTTTTTGGGCACTTTTCTTTTACATTTTGTAGCTTAAAGGGAAGCCAAGCAGCTGCCTTTCAGCGCTGAGTTGGGGGAAGGGGCATGGCGCAAGGCTGTGGACTTAAGTATGCCACTATGCATGTGTGTAGTGATAGAAACAGTGACCCTGGCTGTGAGACAGTGCTCTCCCCGCTCCGCTGCTACCCACTATGACAGGCAGCAGCCTCACTCCAGGCTGTCACCCCAGTCTTCACTCCTTGTAGAAGCCAGGGAGGTGGAGTCGGGGCAGGGGACGGGGCTACACAGCATTGTCAGGTCAGCCCAGCAGCTGCTGCAGCATGGCAGAGAGGAAGGAGAGGAGACAGAGGAGCCACTAGTATGCAGACTAATAATGTACCCTGCAAGGTGAGATAGGAGGGAGGGCTCACTTCATTGAGTGCATGTATGTGTTTCTATGTCTGTAACTGTATTTATGTAAGTGTGTCTGTGTGTGTGACTATTAATATGTGAGTGTGTGTACAAGTGTGCGACTATGTATTAATATGTGACTGTATATTAGTGTGTATTAATGTGTGATTGTGTATTAATATGTGACTGTATATTAGTGTGTGTATATGTGTGACTATGTGTGTATATTAATGTGTGACTGTATGTGTGTATATTAGTGTGTATATTAGTGTGTGTATTAATGTGTGACTGTGTATATTAGTGTGTATTAATGTGTGACTGTGTATATTAGTGTGTATTAATGTGTGACTGTGTATATTAGTCTGTGTGTATTAATGTGTGACTATGTGTGTATATTAATGTGTGACTGTATGTGTGTGTATTAATGTGTGACTGTATGTGTGTATATTAATGTGTGTATTAATGTGTGACTGTATATTAGTGTGTATTAATGTGTGACTGTGTATATTATTCTGTGTATTAATGTGTGACTATGTGAATATTAGTCTGTGTACCTCTATATTAGTGTGTGACTGTGTATATTAGTGTGTGACTATGTGTATTAATGTGTGACTGTCTATATTAGTGTGTCTGTGCGTGACTGTGTGTATATTAGCGTATTAATGTGTGACTGTATATATTAGTGTGACTGTTAATGTGTGACTATGTGTATAAGTGTCTGACTGTGGGTTAATATGTACTATATAAGTGTGTATATTAGTGTGTGACTGTGTTAATGTGTGACTATGTGTGTATAAGTATGTGACTGTGGGTTAATATGTGACTGTGTATATTAGTGTATTACTGTGTGCTAACACATGACTGTATGTGTATATTAGTGTATGACTGTTTATAAACTTTTTTTTATTATTATTTTCAATTTTCAAGGAGAAGCTTTTGCTGAGTTACAGTCTCACTCGCGATCTGGACCCCTACGTGTGTCACCGGCGGCTACCCCGACACTGCCGTCACTGTCAGTCACAGTTATGTTGAAGCCTGCAGAGTCCCGCCGCCTGCCCACCACAAGTGTACAATATATGTTTCTTCCCTGCCCACACCTCCCCTCCACACACAGCTGCACTTCAGTCTCCACTGCCCATACCCCCTCCCACGATCACCTCTCCACCCCTGCCCATACCCCCTTCGCGGTAAACAGCCGTACATTAAAACCCCCACAATCAATCACTGCCCCCCCACCCCTTCCCCAGGCACTGCCGCACAATTCATCATCCCTGCAACTGCCCCTACACTCCCCCGCTATCACTCCCCCCCCAGGCAGAGCCCCACACTCAATCTTTCCTGCGGCTGCCCACACACTTCCCCGCAATCATCCCCCTCAGCCGCACAGTTTCCCCTGCCTACAGCTGGACTTTGTCTACCTCCATCCCGAGATTATCACCTCCACCCCTTCACAATCACCTTCCCCACAGCCACACATTGTCCCCTCTGCCAGCACCCACCCCTCAAACAGCTGGACAACACATACGCCGACATCGGCAGTACCACACACACACACACGTAGACAACGGCAGCACCCGACATAGACACCAGAAGAATCCCCCACACACACACACAGAAACCAGCAGCCCCCTACATAGACACGGGCAGCAACCCTCACACACGCGCAGACACGGCAGCACCCTGGCTGAGCTCCTATTTTCTTTATCTGAATTAATGACTTGCTGATGTCACTATTTCTAAAATAAACCTCATCTCTTTTTACCTTTTGAAGACCGTATTTAACCACACTCAACACAACATGAGGGGCGTGACAATGTATCACGAGGGGTAAAGCCCCCCTTGTGATACATTCCCACACCCCTCATGACACATGGCCTCTCCAATTCTTTGGGTGCGCCTTCAACGCACACAGTGATCCTCTATACCCCCACTTAAAAATTCCCACTTCGACCACTGTATGTGACTGTATGTGTATATTAGTGTGTGACTGCATTAATGTTTGACTATGTGCATGACAGTCTATTAATGTGTGACCGTATGTGTGTATATTAGTGTGTGACTGTATTAATGTGTAACTATGTTTCTATGTGTCCCACAGATCAGGAGCACAGGTCCGAAGACGCACGAACAACAGCAGCAAAGCCTGGGAGCCGGACGGGAGGAGGCGGATACCTGCAGAAGGAGCAGGTATGTGCTCACATACCATACACATACACACACACAGTCCCCGGCCACTGGAGGAGGGAGCTGCTGTCATCTTGGTAGGGTAAGGGTGCCTGGTTTTACCAGAGGGAAGCAGGAGGGGGGGGTGATAAGACCATTATATCCACCCTAACTCCTCCTCGCTTTCTTCTCTCCTGCAGCAGCTAGATGTGGTGGTGATGGGGATTCCCTCCTGCCTCTCCTCCACCATTTTCTGCTTCGCTCTCCTCTCTGTGAGAAAGAGGAAGAGGAAGATGTACTTCCACCCCACTGTATGATATGCTGGTGTGCTATACATCCACTGAAGTGCACCCTCCATGGGCAGGATGTACTTCATGTGGATCTATTCACATAGGGTATATCATACTGCCACACGTGTCTGTTTTCCAATATAATCCTTGGGTCCTTGTATGGTTTATCACCCACAGTGCAACCTTCGTAGTGCGTCCACCATGGCTGCCTCCCCTGGTACACTCGTGGATGGGATGGAAAATACATGGACCTGACTATTATGTTGGGACCCTACTCCTAGCATCAGGATTTTGCAACCACCCATTTTTTGTCATCTCTTCTAGGCGGAACCTATTCCACCTAGGGTAATCCTACGTAGTACGCCCAAGACGGCTGCCTCATTTGGTACTTTTGTGGGTGGAATATATAACCCATGGAAGTTGTTTCCCAAAATGTCTGCACCAACCCTGCAATATGCTTATTGTGCTCTCTAGGTATCGGTGGATTTTAATTATCTCGGTGTGGTTTTCTATTTTTTTTGCAACACCAAATCCTTGTACAATGTACCATGTTTTCTGATGTCTGTAAAGCGACTTTTGAGTCCTATGGGAGAAAAGCGCTATATAAATAAAATTAATAATAATAAAAAAAAAAAATAATAATAATATCATTTGATTTCCATTCCAATTCCCCAGAGCTCCCTGGCAGCATATTTGTTGTTTATTTTACCACAGGATCTGTCGTATGATCGATCCTGTGCCTCACACGCTCATTGGGAAACAGTCATTGAAATTACTTGAAATGCCACACGATGGATCGCATGAACAAAATAAATGGCACGATCTGCACACGATTAGATGGACATGGACCGCGCATCAGATCTGATCTTAAAAAAAAAAAAAAAACACAACGACATGATCTTCCCAAGATCCATCTTATGACTCGTCGAAAATCGGCAATCGGCTCGAAATCGTGCAGGTGTATGGGGGGCTTAAGTCTCTACATTAGCATACAAAGTGCTATGATGCAACAGATTCGGCTTTTTTTTTTCTACACCAAGATACATATTTTCTCACTGGGCACATTTACTACATGTTCGATGTTGTGTCATTTTTTTTTTTTTTTTTTTCTTCATCTTCCAACAAACATTTTTACTGCTCCAAATGCAAACTAGGTTTACTGGTAATTTGGAGTTTTTAAAATTGCCAGTTATTAAAGTAAACCATAAGCTTCAACAATAATAATCATTGATTTTGCTTTCAATAAGCCTTGTGACTTGGAAACTGGAATTTTCTTTTAACTTTTGTACTAATTTAAATCCTTCTCTTAGTCCAGTGGTTGTCAAACTCGGTCCTCAGGACCCCACACAAGTCACGTTTTGCAGGTCACCTAGCCGGTGCACAGGTGTATTCATTACTCCTGTTACATTTTAAACAGATCCACAGTTGGAGCCAATATCTCACTTGTGTTTCTGTGAGGAGATCTGAAAAAACATGCACTGTTTGGGGTCCTGAGGACCAAGTTTGAGAGCCTGTGTCTTAATCCATTGGGATACAATGGAATATAGAGGAGCTTGAGATGAGACCGTGCACTGACTTTCAACCTGCTGCCCGGGATTAATCGGCTGCACAGCCCAGTTCCCTGCCGCTCATCACCTCTTCTCACCTCCCGCAGGCATGTAGCACTCGCAGCACCACAACACCAGAGTCCTGCGTGCTCAGGAAGACGACGGATGAAGACTGCAGCAAGTTATGGCAGCAGAGGAAAAGGACAATGCTGCCAGAAGGTTAAGTAATTATTGACTAATTAAACTAAATGGAAACTTCCAACTGCTTAGTCATTAGGGGGGGGGGGGGGGCAAGTCTCTACAATTTATCCTTAAAGTAACAATTTAAGGGTGAACACGCGCACACACACAGTCAGGTGCATAAATATTGGGACATTGACAGAATTTTCATATTTTGGCCTCTATTCACCACCACAATGGCTTTGAAATTAAACAAACAAGATGTGCTTTAACTGCAGACTTTCAGATTTAATTTGAGGGTAATTACATCCAAATCAGGTGAACGGTGCAGGAATTACAACGGTTTGTTTTTTAATATATATATATATATATATATATATATATATATATATATATATATATATATATAAAAATCACTGCGGTGCATTTTCTTTCCTTCAATTGAATAGGAAAGACCCCATGCCGCAGGGTTTTCCTTTTATTTTGTCTCCAATTGAATATTCCCTTTATGTTTGGTGGGCTACTGCATGTCTGACTTAGCGGGCTTACCTTCATTACGAAGGATTTTAAGTCCTGTGCTTGGGCCATTTTATGGTATTTATGCTCAAAATATTACAACATCAATATCACTGTCCCATCCTTTTATTCAAAACACAATTAACACTTTTGCCATACTACACTAGTAACTACACATTAAGGCCTGTGCCTTAACAGTACACTACCACCAATGGCCCCACAGTTGTCATTCTTTCCCAAAACCAGCCAATTAATTATCAATAAAATTGTTAAAACGACATACTGGCTATGTTACTAAGAAATAATGAGAGTTATGGTAAGAACTTACACTACCGTTCAAAAGTTTGGGGTCACTTAGAAATCTTATTTTTGAAAGATAAGCACTGTTTTTCTCAATGAAGATAACATTAAATTAATCAGAAATACACTCTATACATTGTAAATGTGGTAAACGACTATACTAGCTGCAAGCGTCTGGTTTTTAAAGGAATATCTACATAGGTGTATTGAGGCCCATTTCTAGCAACCATTACTCCTGTATTCTAATGGTACATTGTGTTTGCTAAGCGCGTTAGAAGACTAATGGATGATTTCAAAACCCTTGTGCAATTGTTAGCACAGCTGAAAATTAGTTTGCTCGTTAGAGAGGCTATAAAACTGGCCTTCCTTTGAGCTAGTTGAGTATCTGGAGCATCACATTTGTGGGTTTGATTATACTCTCCAAATGGCCAGAAAAAGAACTTTCATGTGACACTCGACAGTCTATTCTTGTTCTTAGAAATGAAGGCTATTCCATGCGAGAAGTTGCCAAGAAACTGAACATTTCTTACGGTGTGTACTACGGCCTTCAGAGAACAGCACAAACAGGCTCTAACAAGAGTAGAAAGAAGTGGGAGGCCCCAGTGCACAACTATGCAAGAAGAGAAATAAATTAGAGTCTCTAGTTTGAGAAATAGATGCCTCACAAGTCCTCAAGTGGCAGCTTAATTAAATGGTTCCCGCAAAATGCCAGTGTCAACGTCTACAGTGAAGAGGGATGCTGGCCTTCTAGGCAGAGTGGCAAAGAATAAGCCATATCTGAGACTGGCCAATAAAAGGAAAAGATTAATATGGGCAAAAGAATACAGACATTGGACAGAGGAAGATTGGAAAAAACGGTTATGGACAGACAAATCGAAGTTTGAGGTAATTGGATCACATAGAAGAACATTTGTGAGACGCAGAACAAGTGAAAAGATGCTGGAAGAGTCCCTGACGCCATCTGTCAAGCATGGTGGAGGTAATGTGATGGTCTGGAGCTGCTTTGGTGCTGGTAAAGTGGTAGATTGGTACAAGGTAAATTGAATTTTGAATAAAGAAGGCTATCACTCCATTTTTCAACACCATGCCATACCCTGTGGACAGCGCTTGATTGGAGCCAATTTCCTCCTCCAACAGGAAAATGACCCAAAGCACACCTCCAAATTATGCAAGAACTATTTAGGGAAGAAGCAGGCAGCTGGTATTCCGTCTGTAATTGACTGGCCAGTGCAGTCACCAGATCTCAGCTCCATTGAGCTGTTGTGCCCATCAAGCCAATCCAACTTGTGGGAGATGCTTCAGGAAGCGTGGGGTGAAATTTGTTGAGGTAATCTGAAGAAATTAACAGCTAGAATGCCAAAAGGTCTGCAATGCTGTAACTGCTGCAAAAGGAGCATTCTTTGACGAAAGCAAAGTTTGAAGGACAAAATGATTATTTAAAATAAAAAACATTATTTCTAACCTTGCTAATGTCTTGACTTGTCTATTCATTTTGCCAGTCATTTGATAAATAAGAGAGTCAGTTTTCATGTAAAACACGAAATTGTCTTGGTGACCCCAAACTTTTGAATGGTAGTGTACCTTTGTTAACTCTTTGAAGTCCATAGGGTCCACAGGGAGACCTTAGGTGTAGGTGATGGATCCCGGGCACCACGCAGTTAAAGCTTTCAGCTCCCAGGATGCAACGGTCCATTCTCCCTATACTCCGCCCCTCGAGCCAGAGGCACCTCAGTTGGTAAGTAGCAGGAGGAGTATAAAAGAGAGAAGGAAGACTGGAACACTCAAGATCACACTCACAGAGGAAATGAAAAACCGGTGAGGAGGCGCACAGCCCATATGAAGCCAGGTGCGTTAGGGCGGGTGCCCTGTGGACCCTATGGACTAAGAAAAAAAGTTAACAAAAGGCAAGTTCCTACCATAACTCATTTTCTTCTTCAGGATCCCCATAGTACCCACAGGGAGACCATGGGGATGTGCCAAAGCAGACCTTTAAAGGGTGGGGAGGCTCCTGCGCTGAGAGGAGAAACCAGCGTCCAGAGGAAGCATCCTGAGAGGCAAATGTTTCAAATGCATAGAACCTTAGAAAAGTCTGAATGAAAGACCACGTGGCCGCCTTACAAAGCTGAACAGCCGAGACGCCACGGCGAGCCGCCCACAGACCGGAGTAGAATGAGCAGTAAAAGTAGCCAGAACAGGCAGGCCTACCAGTGTGTAAGCTTCTGAGATAGTCATACGAAGCCATCTGGCCAATGTTTGTTTATTGGCTGGCCATTCCTTCGTGTGAAATCCATAGAGCACAAAAGAGTCCGATTTCCGAAGGGAACTGGTACGGTCCAAATGAATCCTGAGAGCGTGGACAACATCCAACGAGGCCTCACCAGCTGAGAGGTCCTGTGATAGGAAGGCCGGTACTATAAATTTCCTGATTATAATGGAAATTAGAAACCACTTTAGGAAGAAACTCAGGGCGAGTGCGAAGCACAGCCCTGTCCTGGTGAAATAACAGAAAGGGGAGACGAGAGGAGAGTGCCCCCAATTCTACCCTCCTGGCAGATGCAATAGCCAGAAGAAAAAGCATTTTAGCTGTTAACCACTTGAGTTCTACCGAATCTAGTGGTTCAAATGGAGGACCCTGGGAGGGCCCGATGAACTACCGACAGATCCCAAGAAGCCACTGGGGGGGGGGGGGGGGACAAAGGGAGGTTGAATCAGGAGAACACCCTGGAGGAATGGTGGGGATATCCGGTAGCGGAGCAATTCTACATTGGATGCACACTGACAGTGCGGAGACATGCACTTTTAGCGAGGCCAGGCATAAGCCAAGGTCCAAACCAGCTTGAAGGAATGCCAGTATACTGGAAATCCGAAACACCTGGAGGGTCGTAATGTCTTGTACGACACAACGCCACTGAAAATATGTATGCCGCACTCTGTGGTAGATCTTGGCTGAGACAGGTTTATGTGCTCTAAGCATCGTGTTGATGACAGAGCTAGAAATCCCTTGGACATTAGGAGGGATGTCTCAAGAGCTACGCCGTCAAAGACAAGACGATCCAGGTCTGGGTAAAGGCAAGGACCCTGAGACAAAAGGTCCGGACGTTGAGGCAGCAGGAACGGAGTATTGATGGAGAGACTCCAAAGATCTGAGAACCAATGATGTCTGGGTCAAGCTGAAGCCACCAGCAGGACCATGCCTCAGTCTTGCTTGAACTTCTGAAGAACTCGAGGAAGCAGGGATAAGGGAGGAAATAGGTATGCAAACTGGAAGGTCCATTTCACTGACAGAGCATCCACCAAGCTTACTTCGTAATCTCTTGTTCTGGACAGGTAAATTGTGATTGTGACGGGAGGCCATGCGATCCACCTCTGGAAGGCCCCAGTTGCCCAATAGGAGTTGAAACACCTCTTGATGAAGAGACCATTCCCCTGGATGCACATTGTGGCAACTGATTAAGTCCACCTCCCAATTGAGAACTCCCGAAATGAACACTGCCAAAATAGCCGGGAGGTGGCACTTTGCCCATGTCAAAATGCAGGACACTTCTGTCATTGCTGCCAGACTTGGACGCATCCTTGATAGTTGATGTAAGCCACAGTGTTTGCGTCATGAGAGCCCTGTACACAGCCCGAAGTAAGCCACAGTGGTTGTGTCATGAAAGCCCTGTACACAGCCCGAAGTTCCAATATGTTGATTTGAAGGATTGCTTCAACTGCTGTCCAATGGCCCTGAAATGAGTGCAGACCGGTCACTGCGCCCCAGCCCCGGAGACTGGCATCCGTTGTTCGAAGAACCTAGTCTGGGAACCAAAAGGGGCAACCCTTGGTAAGATGAGATGTTAGCCACCAAAACAGAGACAGGCGTACCTCCGGAGAGAGCACCATAGTCTGACCCCTGATCCGGTGGGGTAATCCGTTCCACCTGGAGAGGATCAGCCCCTGCAGGAGCCTTGAATGGAACAGAACATATTATAACATGTCGAATGTGGACACCATGGACCTTAGAACCTGCATCACCGAGTGCACTGACACCCGGCGACTGTGGAGGCATCTGCGCACTCTCAGCTGCAGAGTGGAGATCTTTTCTGGAGTTAGAAAGATAATCTGTTAGTAAGAATCGAGAAGGGCCCCCAAATGAACCATCCTCTGAGGGAATTAGGGAGGACTTTATCCAATTGATCAACAACCCGTGCGCTTGTAAACAAGCAATAGTCAGATGTAGGTGGTGTTGAAGCACATCCGAAAAACCCGCCAACAATAGGTCGTCTAGTTACGGCAGGAGTCGTATACCCTGACTCGGCAGATGGGCTGCCATGACAGCCATAATTTTGGTAAAGACCCATGGAGATGTGGATAGGCCAAAGGGCAGCGCCCGAAACTGGACGTGTTGTTGCAGAATAGCAAACCGCAGATAAAACTGGTGAAAAGGCGCTATGGGGACATGCAGGTACGCATCCTGAATGTCCAGGGATACCATGTAATCCCCACGTTCCATAGCCAGTAAGATGGATCATGAAGTTTCCATCCAGAACCTGAGCTTCCTGAGAAACTTGTTCAGAGATTTGAGGTTGAGGATAGGCCAAAGAGACCCATTCGCCTTCTGAACCAGAAAGAGTAGAACAACCACCAGTCCCTCACCGAGATAGTGGAACTGGTACAATTACCCCTGTTTTCAGCAAGGACTCTGTGGCTTCCTGGATCTGAAAGGCCCTGTTCTTGTCCGAAGAAGGGCTTGTGCAGAAAAAACGGTGGGGAGGTCTTCAAAGGCATGAGAGGCTGTACCCTTGAGAGACCACTTCTATTACCCAAGTGTCCCTGGTGGTGTGACAACAGCACTGGGCGAACTGAAGAAGTCGGCCTTTCGCTCTGGGATTCCCTCAGAGGGAGGCCTGTACCATCAGGCTGAGGGTTTATCCTCTGGCTTGGAAGTAGGGCGTCTGGTGCTCCAGGCCCGTTTCTTAGGCTTGGTGGTCTATTTGGCAGCTGACTGAGATTTTGCCAATGTGTCAACAATCTACTCAGGTCCGGTCCAAACAATATCTCCCCGTTGTAGGATAAAGCCTCCAGGCCCTTCTTAGAATCAGCATCTGCCCTCCAGGAGCACAGCCACAGGGAGCGGCGAACAGACACAGCCGAGACTTTGGAGGTAAACTGGAATCCAATGCAGCCTCACCAATATAAGCAGCCGCATCTATGTGGCCCACCATAAACCTCTGATCCTCGGGAGCCTCCACTGGGAAGGAGTGCAGAATATTGGCCCAGCTCTCTATCGCTTTGGCCACCCATAAGATAGCCATGGACAGATGGGCAACAGCTCCTGTGAGAGAGTGAACTGATTTCAGGCACATCTCCACATTCCTATCCATAGAATCCTTTAAAGGAAGAAAATGGAAGGCATTGGTATTGTAGCACTGTTTATCAAGCGTGTAACATGAGAACCCACCGCAGGAGGCGATTCCCATTTCTTGTAATGAATCTCAGGGAATGGATAACATGAGGCCAAACACTTTAGCGGCTGATATCTCTTACCAGGTGATTTCCAGGCCTCAGCTATGTGGTCTACCAGCTGGTCAGAGAGGGAAAACTGCCAAAGTTACCTTTACCTGTTTAAACTGAGGATGTGTGGATTTAGTAGCAGGTTTGTCATAGTCTATTACCAATATGGATCTGACCGCCCGCATCAAAGCAGGGACATTAATACTTTATTTAGGCTCCACCTCTTGTAGAGGGGAATCAAAGTTAGTTGATGTCATCTGACGACGTATTAGACTCCGATAGTTGTGTAGCCTAGGATGACAACACAGGGTGCTTAGATGCCTTCTTAGGCCTTTCACTCTGCAACATTGTCAGAAAGGCAAGCTCTGTACTGAATTAGATAAAACATCCACCCAGGGTAGCTGTATAGCCTGTGGTAGTCCCTGAAAGGGAATGACAGACTGTTGTGGTACCGGAGGGGATTGCATTTACTGCTGTAATCCCTGGAAGGGAGTGACAGTCTGTGGTACAGGGGTAGGCTGCAAAAATTGCTGCACACCCTGAGAGGGAAGGATGGCCTGTTGAGGTAACCCCATTTGGGGAAAACGGCCAGGACCGCCAGGCGACCTGCAATAGAGGTCAGTACCTGAGAGAAGGTCGACCAAGGGGGATCCTGCCCCGTTTTTGGGGAGTTTGAGAGGCCTGGTAACTGATAGCACCTCACACATAACCCATCCTGAGTTAAATCCTCCTTACTCACACCTGCAGGATAGCAGAGTGGGTGCAGCATTGCATTCGATATCCTGGTCAGACATGTCTGTATATCTATAGGTGTATATTGTTGTCAGTCAGTCAGGTGCATAAATATTGGGACATTGACAGAATTTTCATATTTTGGCCTCTATTCACCACCACAATGGCTTTGAAATGAAACAAACAAGATGTGCTTTAACTGTAGACTTTCAGATTTAATTTGAGGGTAATTACATCCAAATCAGGTGAACGGTGTAGGAATTACAATGGTTTCTATATGTGCCTCCCACTTTTTAAGGGGCCAAAAGTAATGGGACAAACTAAACAATCCTAAATCTAACTTTCACTTTTTAATACTTTGTTGCAAATCCTTTGCAGGCAATTACAGCCTGAAGTCTGGAACGCATAGACATCACCAGACGCTGGGTTTCATCCCTGGTGATGATCTGCCAGGCCTCTACTGCAAATGTCTTCAGTTCCTGCTTGTTCTTGGGGCATTTTCCCTTCAGTTTTGTCTTCAAGTGAAATACATGCTCAATCGGATTCAGGTCAGGGGATTGACTTGGCCATTGCATAACATTCCACTTTTTAGCCTTAAAAAACTCTTTGGTTGCTTTTGCAGTATGCTTCTGGTCATTGTCCATCTGCACTGTGAAGCGCCGTCCAATGAATTCTGAAGCATTTGACTGAATATGAACATATAATATTGCCCGAAACACTTCAGAATTCATTATGCTGCTTTTGTCAGCAGTCACATTATCAATAAATACAAGGGAACCAGTTCCATTGGCAGCCATACCTGCCCACGCCATGATACTACCACCACCATGCTTCACTGATGAGGTGGTATGTTTTGGATCATGAGCAGTTCCTTTCCTTCTCCATACTCTTCCCATCACTCTGGTACAAGTTGATCTTGGTCTCATCTGTCCATAGGATGTTGTTCCAGAACTGTAATGGCTTTCTTAGATGTTGTTTGGCAAACTCTAATCTGGTCTTCCTGTTTTTGTGGCTCACTAATGGTTTACATCTTGTGGTGAACCCTCTATATTCACTCTTGTGAAGTCTTTTCTTGATTGTTGACTTTGACACATATACACCTACCTCCTGGAGAGTGTTTTTGATTTGGCCAACTGTTGTGAAGGGGTTTTTCTTCACCAGGGAAATAATTCTTCTGTCATCCACCGCAGGTGTTTTACGTGGTCTTCCAGGTCTTTTGATGTTGCTGAGGTCTCCACTGCGTTCTTTCTTTTTAAGAATGTTCCAAACAGTTGATTTGGCCACACCTAATGTTTTTGCTATCTCTCTGATGGGTTTGTTTTGATTTTTCAGCCTAATGATGGCTTGCTTCATTGATAGTGACAGCTCTTTGGATCTCATATTGAGAGTCGACAGCAACTGATTCCAAATGCAAATGTCACACCTAGAATCAACTCCAGACCTTTTACCTGCTTAATTGATAATTAAATAACGAGGGAATAGCCCACACCTGTCCATGAAATAGCTTTTGAGTTGATAGTCCCATTACTTTTGACCCCTTAAAAAGTGGGAGGCACATATAGAAACAGTTGTAATTTCTACACCGTTCACCTGATTTGGATGTAATTACCCTCAAATCTGAAAGTCTGCAGTTAAAGCACATCTTGTTTGTTTCATTTCAATGCCATTGTGGTGGTGAATAGAGGCCAAAATATGAAAATTCTGTCAATGTCCCAATATTTATGCACCTGACTGTACATATACAGTATACTGCAAATTGGCACTACATTCAACTGTCCAGATTCAGTGTCTGGGAAGGCTATAGTGCTGCATACACTAACCCAAGGCAGAGTTATGTAGGGGGACTGGACCATGAGCCGTCCTAGGAGATCTGTGATGTACCATCCACAAAAATGGCCTGGAGAAATCAGCAGGGGCGTGGCCACAGGAGGAAACCGCTCAGCAAAGCCAGACCTCAGAAGAAAGGCGCGCTGGGTTGAGGGGAGGAGCCGCTAAAACCAGGAAGCCGTTTCCCCTGGCTGACAATTAACCCCTGGGACACTGGTTCCCACACCAATAATGTCCCTTGTGGTCTGGTGGAGTACAGGGTATGGAGGCCTGCATCTATTCAGCACCTCTGGTCTGTCGCCGAGACCGGGAGGTATGACTGCCAATATGCGGGCCGCCTTACCTGTCCCCATACATACAGCTGCAGTCAGGGCTATCCCACGGGGCCTGGCTAGTACAGACCCCAGGGGCCCACCGAGATACCCAGATCAGTACTGGCGTCGCGACAGAGCAGCGGCGCAGACGTCCTATGGACAGTGTTCTTGCACGCTCTGAAGGATATTAAAAACAAAACTAATAAAATCATAATATAAAAATAGCTTTTGGGGCTGCCCTTAAGCAGCCCCCTACGTTAACATTGACCCGACTCCTGTCAGGCACCAACTAAAACTGAGGTGCCTCTGGCTCGGGGTATAGGTAGGATGGACCGATGCATCCTGGGAGCTGAAAGCTTTAACTGCGTGGTGCCCGGGATCCAGATCCACCACCTACACCAGGGGTGGGGAACCTTTTTTCTGCCGAGGGCCATTTTGATAACCTTATTTACGGGTCTGGTGCAGACCACACCCTATAAGTGTGATGTCACACGGGCGGGGTCAAAATCGCTGGTGTTTACAGCAATGCCCAGAGCATCTTAAGGATACTCTGGGAAGCTACAATGGCAGCGGTGTGACAGTCTGAAGCATCCCGAGGACGCTCCAGGTGGCACTGCTGCATAAATTCTGGCTGCAGGCAGAAAAAAAAAGCTCAGAGGGCCAGACCAAAATGATTCCGCAGGCCTTATACGGCCCCTGGGCCTGAGGTTCCCCATCCCTGACCTACACCCAAGGTTTCCCTGTGGAGCCTACGGACCCTGAAGAAGAAATAATGTGTAAATACTCCCAGCTCCACAAATGTGTTTAAACACATTGTAGTGCCCACAGACAGTACCCACAGTTCAGCTGATGCATCTACAGTATATTGCTACTCATCTCAATGTGTGTGTGGTGGGCCCCTGCTGACTCAATTTCAAATCTTTTTACCTACAGGCTGCATCGAGATCTTTGAAGTAGCATCTGCTACTCTGAGGCTTACCACCAAAGCATCACTTGATACGGTCAGCACCATCCCCACATGTCAGTCCACTGGTGTTATTTTGGTATTCTATCTTGCAGATAGACTTGGCCCCATACCTCCATGGCAGAGGGCAGGGCTTTGAGTCAATGGGACCCACCAACAATTACCCCAGACCTCCATCAAGCCACTCAGCCCGTGTTAATAATAGGGCCGTATTCAATTGCCGGCGAAAACTCCCAGACTTTTCGCCTGTCAGACTTTCTGCCTACATCGTGTGTTTTTTGGAGAAAACACTTTCCGTGCGCGCTGCCGCTTTTCACCCTATTCAATTCCAAAGGACGTGAAAACTCGCCAGGCTAATCTCAAACAGGCGAAAAGTGCTGTAAGATTTGGAGAAATCAGCCTGACACCCCCAAAAGATGCCCTGGCATGGGGAAATCACTATGGATACCCCCGAATAGCCCTGCTGAAGGTATTTGGGGTGCTTAAATGCTCACAAATGCTGCTACTTAGTGTCTTTGCACAAGTGGTGAAGAACAGCACTTAGCTGTTTTTTTGGTAAAAATAAGTAGTCTCAGCAAATTTGAGGTACATGAAAATGGGTGCAAGCATGATTAAAAATCGCTAAAGTGAGGTTTTAAAAAAAAAATGTAAAAACTGCACCTTCAGCAACCACCTGCAATAAAAAAAAAAAAAAAAAAAAGCCAGCTTGGGCAAACTTGGGGGGACCCAGTGGAGTCTATTTCGCTACTTTTTAACTTTGTCCCCCAAATTTGCTTTTTTTTCCGCCCCCAAAACGAAAGTACTTCTTGGGGGTGATCTAAAAGTAATTTTACTTTTTTTGACGCAGTTTACCTTTGGGGGACTGTCCCAAGGCTGTAGGTGTGTTCCCGCAACTTTACACCCCAAACCCCCAATTCTGCACTTTTTTCCGCCTATATTCAGAGGCGAATCTTTTCCGCTGGTTACAAGGCGCAGACTTTTCGCACCGGCGAAAAGTCGTTGCAATTGAATACGGGGATAAGTGTGCGTCTGGCGAAAATGACATCATCGGCGGAAACTTTGACGAAAACGGCTTTTCACTGGCAATTGAATACAGCCCATAGAAAGTGATCTAATAAGTTTTAGCACTTGTAGTAAATAGCCACATTCCCTCTAATACCGCTTTTTAAACCAAATTTCCAGGTCTGACTCAGAGGTTGAAACAGGGTTCCAAACCGGATCAGACCCGAAACTTCCCTGACGCCGACCCAAGATATTCCCAAGTCGGTACCGTTCACACGTCATCTCCAAGCGCCACTGAAGCCGGCCGGCATGCGGCGCAATCCTGGTCATCGTGGCCCAAATCGCTCCGTTTACACTGCAGGGTGGCACGGGAACGACCCGTGGCCAACACTGCAAAATACCAGAGTTGGATCCCCGGGTCCCTGGACCGGGTGGATCCATTTACACCAACAAATTTTTAGCTCGGTGTAAAAGGAATATCATAGAGGATATTATATATGTATCCCTAGGTAGCCTGTAAATTCAGCAGTAATATAGCTTTGTTCTTCCAGCAATTTGTTGGATAAGTATAAAAAGTGTTACTAGAGGTGAAAAAAAATGGTTCAATGGAGAGGCTAGGTATTACATTATTTAATGGCTATAGCTATATTCTCCCTTACTTGGGATATCATATGTATCTGAAACCAGATTACCTCGTTCTGTCAGGCAATCAGATATTTGTCCACTGACTTGGAATAGAGGGGTGGTGACTCATCTGTGTAACCCAAGTGTTCTTACTTCACTACTTTTAGGGATTCCCTCTCACTTTCAATAGTCGCCTGTTATTGAATCCACCCACTGTGCATTGGGTAACTTACTGCCTCCACCAGTACCTGGAACCACTTATTCTACCCAGGCTCCTACACTGGCACCACTTCTGCCAGGCTCCTACACCGCCACCTGGACCCACCTACTGCTGGATATGTGTGGAAACTCTGCTGAACCACCATCTGGGTCTCTCACCACAGACCAGTCTGCACTGGCTCTCTGGCAAAGGGCTTAAGCTTTGAGATACTAGGCTCAATCCAGAACAGCCCGGAGAAGGGAATAGCGTTTTGCAGTATTCTCATTGTCACAGGATACAGCAGATGTCTGAAGGCAAGGTTTACTGCTTAATGTATTGTAAAAGACAATTAACCTTACTGAAGGTGCTCAGGGCAATCACATCTTACAGATGTTACAGTAGTACAGTCCTTCTTGATATTCAAAAGATACACACACGGCTCGCAGGCCCTGTATTTATTTCATTCTAATACACAGTACCAAAAAGGGGGTAAAAGCCCACCCTGGTCCCTTAACCAATCAAGCTAAGTGCATGCACTGTGCATACACACATTTAACATTGTCCCTAAACCACAGTGGGGAGTGGTACTCCTCTGTGTCTGAGACCTCTAGGACTAGAACACAGACATCTGTCTCTCAAAAGGTAAATCTAAAATCACATTTCAATTGCATTCCTCCTTTGAAATATCCATGAACCAAACCAGTTTGGTTTAAACAGAATCTTGACACCTGCTTAAACTTCCATAATGCAATTTCAAAGAAAGCTTTAAACAAAGGTTTGGTCATTCAAATTAGACATTTTGCTAGGTCAGGATAATTACCATACCACTTCATACAGTATGTCAGAAAACAAGGTTAACATACAATAAATAAGTCTGCATTTATGGAATGTAATTCTATAGTCAATACAGTTAAACATGCAATTCTACAACTGTGCATAGCACATTAAATATTACATGATATAACACATTATTGCATATACATTTACAGTACATAACGCCGATAGTTCATATAAAAAATGGCATGGCAGCACAAGGTATTAACCACCGTAGTGCCATGGCCACCATCTTGACCAAGTGGGCTGGGTCTCTGGCCCCAGTATCCCTATGCTGTATGCAGATAAGTCAGTATTATAGCTCTGCTCCCTACATTAGTTATCTCACACAGACAATGGGGTCAATTAAATTTACTTGCACTTACGGTACCCCCAGATTTGCGGATTTTTGTTTGTAGCCCCATAGAGCTGTGTACAAAAAGCCACGAATCAGAGGCGAGATCAGGTCACGCCGTTGCAACAGAAACTCACCCCCCTCGCATGTGGGATTCGGTTAATTGAATCAATTCCAATGTGTCTATGCACAGTATACTTCTCTCAGCTTATAGGGATAACAGAGCTTTGATTCAGTATAGCTTTAAAGAAGTTAATAACTCTCACAATATCTCAATATGCAATAAAAAAATTGCAACTTTATGGAGAAAAGGTTTCTCTCCTCCTAGTGATACCATATAGTATGTACCAGTGCTAGGAATCACACAATGACTATGCTAAAGAAATAGTTTATATATTGACCACTGATAAAACATGAAGCACATCTTTACTGATGCCATTATACATACAATATCCCACCAGATATTTTGGAAATAGCCATTGCAATTCTCGCCACCTGCTACTCAGCAGGTAGTTCCCTACCGCAGTCTTAGAAATAATTATTTCCCCTAGTATAGACATCTCACCCATAATGTTTATCTTAATTATGGTTTACACAACAGTCACTTTGATCTCCTTGGTCTCTAAAAGATCCCCTTGGCTTAAAAAGTTAATTATAGCTAAAGTTATGGATAATGTTGAACAGTCTCTCATTTGATATATTTTTTTTAAAAAACACCCTGATTTTATATATGTGCCTTCATTTGAAACAGTTGGTATTAAGTATAATAAGGGGCAAATTCAATTGGGAGAGAGGTTTAGCAAGGTAAAAAAAAACAAAAACCTTGTGACACATTTTGGATTACCGCAGGTATGCGCACTCCCGATATCCGCGGAATCCAATTAACAACAAGCGGTGTCGGGGGTTTTCAGATCGTACAAAAAAAAAAAAAAAAAGTATACTCACCGGTCTGGAAGTCTCCGCAGCTCCCAGTGGCCTCCCCTCCATCTCGTCACTGGCGAGCGGGCTGCTAGGAGGTGCAAGGACTACTGGGAGATGTAGTTCTCCCAGCGCCAGCTATAGGGAGGTGGAGGTGACACACACTCATACAACAACACACTCACGCTGCTGCAGAAGACCCAGCTCCCGACACTGGAGGAAGAAGACATAGCTTCGGAAGGTGAGTAATTAAGGACTAATTAAGCTAACTGGTGACTTCCAATTGCTTAGTCATTAGGAGTGGTGCCGCCTGGGTCCCAGAGCACTTCCCGACCACACAAAATTGGTCGTGCTCAAAAAAAAAGAAAAAAAAACAAACTTCACAGCACTCAAAATCTGAAAACCCCCACAACTAATTGAATAGCAAAGATCCCACACCTGAAGGAAAAACCCCACAGGTGTGGGATTTTTGCTATTCTCACACATAATTGAATAACCCCCCCCCCCACCCAAGTGTCTGATTTACACAGAAGCAGATAAATGTTACTATTCTTATTATTGATTAGGAAAAAGTATCCCATTATGAAGATTTTTTTTTTAAAATAAACTTGTAATATTTAAAATGGTAAATCAACTGTCATAACAGTATATGAGGTGAAAAATATTTTGTTTTTATGAATAAAAAAACCCAATGGTGCCAAAAACCAATGTAATAAGCCCTTTATAAAAAGAAGTTAAAGTGGTTGAAAAATGTGTTAGGAATGTGTGACAACTAAAACCACTAGTTAGTGAGTGGGAACGTAGATGGAAGCAAAGCAAAAATAGCAGGAAACTTTGCACCTGGGCAATACTGGCTGCTTGGCATGTATCCCACATATGCTGAACAGCTTGATTTGTACACTGCAATTTAGATTTGAGCTTGTACACGCTTCCCTCAAATCTAATATCTCTATACAAATTTAAATCTGACCCACCTGCAGTGCAAAGTTGCTTGCCTTTCTTTGCTCTCAACTCAGAATCACCCCCCATGTGCATAAATGCACATGTATGTATAAAGTGTTGTCTGTATAGTGTTATATATCCAGACCAGTGACAAATTGATTTAAAAAAAATAAATAAATAAATGAAGAGTTGCCACATACGTACAGGATACTAGAAATGTTTAATTTACTGCAAAGATACTAAAAGCCTAATGCTGGGTACACATTAGATAGGTCGGCCGAACCGGCAAATTGGGTTGTCATATCGTCGACATCGCCCAGTGTACCCACTATGGATGACCATGCGCGCTCTGGCAGGTCGTCCATCAGGGTCGTTCCTTCGACCTGCATGTAAGGCCGATGGAACGACCCAGCTGCCTAAGCCAGCCAGGTGAATGGAGCCAGCCCCGACATATCGGGCGTGCACCGGATCGAGTAATGTGTACCAGCCGCCCATCGCATCGCTGGGTACACACATCGGTAAGTGTGTACCCAGTTTTTTAGAATGAAGAAAATAAGTCATAAAAGCTAAAATATAGAGGTGAAACGTATTACATGTATTTGAGGAGACCATAAAAAGGCAGTGTTTTTCTACAAAATTAGCCCCTAAGGAAGTGACTGGCCAGAAGACTTTACATGAAGGTAGGCGCTATATATACACAAAATTAGACTTATGTGCATTTATCTCCTCCTGAGCTAATGAAATGCACCTTTTCAACTAATAAATCAACTTAATTTCTTTAGAGCAGGGGTTCCCAACCATGGTCCTCAAAGCACACTAACAGTCCAGGCTTTAAGGATATCCATACTTGAGCACAGGTGACATTTAGTATTTCAGTTATTTTGATTTAACCATCTGTGCTCAAGCAGAGGTTGGGAATCACTGCTTTAGAGAGTAATGGTGCATACACACGGTCAGATAAATAAAGGACAATTTAAACGATAACAATATCGTTTAAATAGTCCTTTTTTTAACCCCCTATAACGACCAAACGATGGTCGGTCACAGATGGTCGATATCGACCAGCGCCTGTGCATGCAGGCCAAACTGGTCGATATCGACCAGGTTAGCCTGTTTACTATACTAGTGTTCGCAAAAATGCGCTATAGCGTGTATTTTACCCGATAATGAGGACCAGGGACTCCCTTTTCAAGAATGGGTGGGTCCCCGAGGACGCACTCCGCTCCAGCCAATCTCTGGGCTTTTGATTGAGTAATTGATGCCCGGCAACAGGCTATAAGAAGAGTAGGAGGAGCCACTGCAGAGAGTGAGTGACTTGCGGCTCCGTGGCCCGGAGTGAAGAAGACCCCTCCAGCCTGTGCCTGGATGATAAGTGTAAACAGGTAGGTGTTTGGTGTTGCAGAGGTGACTGGTGCTGTAGCGGGTGGGGTGAGCTGTGAGCAGGTACTGTGCTGTGGTGGGTGGGGTTGGACGTGAGCGGGTGACGAGTGGGCTGAGTACTTCAGGGGTGAGCGCAGAGGCGAATTAACCACAAGGCGGCACCGGCATTTCAATAAAGTTTTTTTTTTTTATATTAAAAGGATGGAGTGTTTAACCGGCGCCGACACAGGGAGGGGTGAGCTGAGCTAGGGGGTCATCATGTGTGGCATCAGTGTGTGTATGACAGTCTGTTACACAGAAGACCCTCCTCGATTCATACAGCAGTCTCAGGTCAGTAGAGAGCTGGAAGAAGGCCCCACCCCCTCCTCTCACTGACAGCCCAGACGTAACTGCTGCCTCATATTGCTTCTTCGAGTCCCACTTGACAACACTCCGCTCGCTGCTGCTCTGACCGCTCTGTAAGTGATCCCTCTCCCTGGTCCCGCTTGGTACAGACGGTGAGTGGGCAGAGCAAACGCGGCGCTCACCTGTGAGTTGAGGGATCGGGTGTGCACAATGGGGTAATGTAGCCTTTATGGGGCTGAAGCAAGTGTGTGTTTGTGCTCAAGAGAATGTGGTGTACTATAACAGACAGCAGGAGGATTGGGGTAAAGTTGGAGAGGGTAGGTAAGAGGCAGGGGGTAACATGGATGATGGAGGGGGGGGATTGAAGGCAATGAGGCAAGTACATAGCTAAAACTACTGATGCTGGTGAAGACTGTGGGAAAATGGAATCAGGCAGGCGAAGGGAATGAGAGAGGTAAAGAATAGGGGTGAGAGGAATGGGTGGGGGAAGTCGCAAGGTAAAGAGGGACAGGATAGGGAATGTAGGTGAAGAGGAACATATAGAGGCTGGTGTAAAGGGAGGAGAAAGAACTTTAGGCAGAAAATCAGAGGGTTGTGTATAGATCCCTTTCAGTTAATGTACCCGGACGTGACGTGGAGTGAGGGCGGAAGTGTGGCTCCATGTCCTTAAAGCACTGTTATTTTCTCCCAAATTAAGTTTCTCATCATCAACAGTAGAAACTTGTACCCTCGCAGGCTCACTTCGCTTTCCACATTTCGGGCTTAGTGGCTCGCTTCGTTCGCCACAGTTACTATTCCCAATAGATATCCCCGTGGACAGTAAATTATGTCAGAGTGCATTTACTGAATAGGATCTATCCCCAACCAAAATGAGTGGCGAAGGAAATGAGGTAGTTACAGAGGCAAAGATGGGTAAACAAGTATGAGGTGTGGGTTTAGAGAGTTAAAAATATTGAGGTTAGTGAAGGAGAGTAAAAGGAAATCGGGCAGGTAAAAAAACGTAAAACTACTATCTTGCCTAGGGCACTATGAGGCCTAAATCCGCCTCTGGGTGAGCAGGTGGCTGCAGAGAAAGTCAGGATAGAGGGGGCTAGGGACCATGACAGAGTGTAATAAATATTACATACAGAGAATGTCAGGATAGAGGGGGCTAGGAACCATGACAGGGTGTAATAAATATTACATATATAGAATGTCAAGATGGAGGGGGGCTGGGGACCATGACAGGGTGTAATAAATATTACATATATAGAATGTCAAGATGGAGGGGGGCTGGGGACCATGACAGGGTGTAATAAATATTACATACAGAGAATGTCAAGATGGAGGGGGGCTGGGGACCATGACAGGGTGTAATAAATATTACATACAGAGAATGTCAAGATGGAGGGGGGCTGGGGACCATGACAGGGTGTAATAAATATTACATACAGAGAATGTCAAGATGGAGGGGGGCTGGGGACCATGACAGGGTGTAATAAATATTACATACAGAGAATGTCAAGATAGAGGGGGGCTGGGGACCATGACAGGGTGTAATAAATATTACATACAGAGAATGTCAAGATACAGTGGGTCTGTCGCACTTTGGGAGCTTTTAATCTGTGTGGTTTCTTTTGCTAAACAGTGTCCAGACACCTTATGACACACACAAGAGCAGAGATGCATGAAGGGAAGAAATGTGGTCAAACCCTGGAAAAGCGGGTTTGACCACATTTCTTATATGCACTAAGCCCCGGAGTGGTATGCAACATATATAAAGGGCATGTGGGGTGGTTTCATGGCATACGGGGAGCTCAAAAGTATAAATCCTGATGGGATCCAGAAACTGTGGGCTAGGACCCCAATTTTGGGACACATTTTTTTCTTGCTCAGCACAATCAATGCAATACGTCGTTTGGGGGTTGGTGCATGTTGCTGGATGTTCGATATCGAACATCCAGCACATTCTGTTTGAAGGATTCCTCCCCGATGTGGTCCACATTCACTGATGGACCTCACAAAAGCAGAGGTTCGGAGTAAGAAGTGCTTGCATATTATGCTCTTATCAGAGCCTCTGTCCCAGCAACTCAAACAGAATACATTTAGTTAAATAAAGATCCATTATTGCTGTGAATTGCAAAGGTTGCAAGGTGCCGGCATTCAGACAGTTTCTCTGGCAACTCATGATCACCAACTTTGCTGATTTATACTCAAACCCCATAGGTGTGCAGAAGAATCTGCAATGTTGGGTTACAGTAATAAGCCATGATAAGCACAGGCACACATCACCACTAAATTAATACCCTCTTATGAAGCCATGCAAATGTGTCATCCTAAAAGTAAACCGAATTGTCCTAAGTTAGGGTGGGTACACACCTGAACGACCGGCAATTGTGCCGATATTCAGGGCGATTTGCCTTCACCCTGGGCATTGCATGTACACACTGAATAGATTTAAACGATCACTGTTCCGTCCTTCATTCATACGAACAGCCTTGCATGTGATGCAATGTGATTGGCCGTGCAGCATGGCTAATCACACGATATCGCAAGCGACCACGGTAGTCAAATTGGTCAGATATCGTGCAATTGTGTAGTCGGCCTTACTTTCATGCTGATAAACTACAAAGAAAAATCATCACAAGCAGCTAGCTGGGCAGCTGGATAGCAATAAAATAACAGTCATACAAAAGGTCAACCACATTTTAGATACTTACCGGGGAGACCCCTTTCCATAGCCCCAGAAAGTTCTCATTACGAATTACTTTGAGAAAAATTTGTATCATCCCAACTTTTCTCCTGCAGACAAGCACAGGAAGGATTAGTATTATTACACCCTGTCACATATCAACCAAGTCACTTTTCATTCAATTATTTCTAAATCTAGAAACATCATTGTGCTGATATTATACAACTAAAGCCTCCACAAATATTCTACTTTGCCTCTCAACTAGGAACGTTCTCTATTGGTTATACCCTGCGGCAGAGAACTGCTGTGTCTGTAGCCGAGTCTTCACCAGGTCCAGAGGCTGGAAGAGTAGTGTGGAGCAAGTGCCGCTCAGTGAGCCGCATACAAACGCCTTACAGACCGGGTGCATCTGAGAGGGAGAGGTGAGCCGGTTACTAGGCACTAGGGTCTCTCCCGCCATCGCCTTTCTTTTCCGGCGCGACACTATGTCCCCATTCCGCGCGCAATGCCTGCTGCCGTTAATGTGATGTCTGCCGAACTGCCTTTGAGCGAGGAAAGAGGGCTACAAATAGAAAGTAACTTTTGATGACGTCAAAGTCATGTGACCGGAACAACTTTTGACAACAGTGAACCACGTGATTATTTTTTACTTACTTATTTTTCTTTTAACCACTTGTTAACTGGGAAATATTTCTTTCCGTCCTAACCACAAGCAAGTAACTGGCAGTCAGAGATCGACATACCCCCCATAATAACTATTGCGACTGTAGTGCGCAGCAACCCAACTCACTGTAATGATCTCCAAAAAGGTGAGTGAAAAAACTAATATATATATATATATATATATATATATTTTTTTTTTTATTATTTTATTTTTTTTTTATTATTTCTTTTACATTTTTATTATATTTTCAGAAAAGCAAAAAAATATATTTACACACATAATAATTAACAGAAATTGAAGAGAATAGACATGTTCATCCATAAAAAATGGGGGGTAAACTAAGTAAACAAAGAATTGTGTCCCTTACACAGATTTCAATTGTATTTTTCCTGGCACAATAAGGATTTGGGCATAAATAGGGCAGTAAAGCGGGCACAGGCACCACATTTTGTCATTTTGAATAAGAAGCTGTAGTTGTGCAGGGGTTCACTAGCTTCAGTCATCAAATGTTACACTTGGAACCCACAGAGGGTGGTCAGGTACATATGACCCACTTGCCATTTGCCTTGACCAACAAGGTTTTGGGCATGAATAGGGCAGTAAAGCGGGCACAGGCACCACATTTTGTTATTTTGAATAAGAAGCTGTAGTTGCGCAGTGGTTAACTAGCCTCGGTCAACAAATTTTATACTTGAAACCCACAGAGGGTGGTCAGTTACATATGACCCACTTGCCATTTGCCTTGACCAACAAGGTTTTGGGCATGGATAGGGCAGTAAATTGGGCACAGGCACAACATTTTGTCATTTTGAATAAGATGCTGTAGTTGTGGAGGGGTTAACTAGCCTCGGTCAACAAACTTTACACTTGAAACCCACAGAGGGTAGTCACATACATATTACCCACTTGCCTTTTTCCTTTACCAACAAGGTTTTGGCATAAATAGGGCAGTAAAGTTGGCACAGGCACCAGATTTTGTCAATTTGAATAAGATGCTGTAGTTGTGGAGGGGTTAAATAGCCTTAGTCAAAAAATTTTACACTTGAAACCCACAGAGGGTGGTCAGATACATATCATCCACTTGACATCTGCCTTGAACGACAAGGATTTGGCATAAATAGGGCAGTAAAGTTGGCACAGGCACCAGATTTTGTCAATTTGAATAAGAAGCTGTAGTTGTGCAGGGGTTAACTAGCCTCTGTCAACAAATTTTACACTTGGAACCCACAGAGGGTAGTCAGGTACATATAACACACTTGACATTACCCTTGACCAACAAGGTTTTTGGTATAAATAGGGCAGTAAAGCGGGCACAGTCACAACATTTTGTCATTTTCAATAAGCAGCTGTAGTTGTGCAGGGGTTAATTAGCCTCGGTCAACAAATTTTACAATTTGAACCCACAAAGGGTGGTTACTTACATGTTACCCACTTGCCAGTTGCCTTGACCAACAAGGATTTTTTCACAAATAGGGCAGTACAGCGGGCACAGGCACCAGATTTTGTCATTTTGAATAAAAAGCTGTAGTTGTGCAGGGGTTAACTAGCCTTGGTCAACAAATTTTACACTTGAAACCCACAGAGGGTGGTCACATATATATCACCCACTTGACATTTGCCTTGACTAAAAAGGATTTTGGCATGAATAGGGCAGTAAAGCGGGCACAGGCAACAAATTTGGTCATTTTGAATAAGAAGCTGTAGTTGTGCAGGGGTTAACTAGCCTTGGTCAACAAATTTTACACTTGAAACTCACAGAGACTGGTCACATACATATGACCCACTTACCATTTGCCTTTTCCAACAAGGTTTTGGGCATGAATAGGGCAGGAAAGCGGGCACAGGCACCAGATTTTTTTCTTTTTGAATAAGACGCTATAGTTGCACAGGGGTTAATTAGCCTCGGTCAACAAATTTTACACATTGAACCCACAGAGGGTGATCAGGTACATATGATGTACTTGCCATTTGCCTTGACCAACAAGGTTTTGGGCACGAATATTACAGTAAAGCGGGCACAGGGACCAAATTTTGTCATTTTGAATAAGAAGATGTAGTTGTGCAGGGTTCTACTAACCTTGGTCAGCAAATTTTACATTTGTAACCCACAGAGGGTGGTCACACACATATCATCCACTTGCCATTTGCCTTGACCAACTAGGATTTTGGAATAAATAGGGCAGTAAAGCGTGCACAGGCACCATATTTTGTCGTTTTGAATAAGAAGCTGTAGGTGTGCAGGGGTTAAATAGCCATGGTCAACAAATTTTACACTTGAAACACACAGAGGGTGGTCACATACATATTACCCACTTGACATTTGTCGTCACTAGTAAGAATTTTGGCATAAATAGGGCAGTAAAGCGGGCACAGGCACCACATTTTGTCATTTTGAATAAGAAGCTGTAGTTGTGCAGGGGTTAACTAGCCTCGGTCATCAAATTTTACACTGGAAACTCACAGAGGGTGGTCAAATACATATGACCCACTCGCCATTTGCCTTAACCAACAAGGATTTTGGCATAAATAGGGCAGTAAAGCGGGCACAGGCAACAAATTTGGTCATTTTGAATAAGAAGCTGTAGTTGTGCAGGGGTTAACTAGCCTTGGTCAACAAATATTACATTTGAAACCCACAGAGGGTGGTCACCTACATATGACCCACTTGCCATTTGTCTTGACCAGCAAGGATTTTGGCATAAATAGGGCAGTAAAGCGGGCACAGGCACTTCATTTTGTCATTTTGAATAAGAGGCTGTAGTTGTGCAGGGGTTAACTAGCCTCGGTTAACAAATTTCACACTTGAAGCCCACAGAGTGTGGTCACCTACATATGACCCACTTACCATTTGCCTTTTCCAACAAGGTTTTGGCATGAATAGGGCAGGAAAGCGGGCACAGGCACCAGATTTTGTCTTTTTGAATAAGTAGCTGTAGTTTTGCAGGGGTTAACTAGCCTCGTTCAACAAATTTTACACTTGAAACCCACAGAGGGTGGTCACATAAATATCACCCACTTGACATTTGCCTTCTCCGACAAGGATTTTGGCATAAGTAGGGCAGTAAAGCTGGCACAGGCACCAAATTTTGTCATTTTGAATAAGAACCTGTAGTTTTGTAGGGGTTAACTAGCCTTTGTCAACAAATTTTAAACTTGGAACCCACAGAGGGTGGTCAGGTACATATGACCCACTTGATATTTCCCTTGACCAACAAGGTTTTTGGCAGGAATAGGACAGTAAAGCCGGCACAAGCAACAGATTTTGTCATTTTGAATAAGAAGCTATAGTTGCACAGGGGTTAATTAGCCTCGGTCAACAAATTTTACACTTTGAACCCACAGAGGGTGGTCAGGTACATATGATGTACTTGCCATTTGCCTTGACCAACAAGGTTTTGGGCATGAATATTGCAGTAAAGCGGGCACAGGGACCAAATTTTGTCATTTTGAATAAGAAGATGTAGGTGTGCAGGGTTCTACTAACCTTGGTCAGCAAATTTTACATTTGCAACCCACAGAGGATGGTCACACACATATCACCCACTTGACATTTGCCTTGACCAACTAGGATTTTGGCATAAATAGGGCAGTAAAGCGTGCACAGGCACCATATTTTGTTGTTTTGAATAAGAAGCTGTAGTTGTGCAGGGGTTAACTAGCCTTGGTCAACAGATTTTACATTTGAAACCCACAGAGGATGGTCACACACACATCACTCACTTGACATTTGCCTTGTCCGAAAAGGATTTTGGCATAAATAGGGCAGTAAAGCGGGGCACAGGCACCTCATTTTGTCATTTTGAATAAGAAGCTATAGTTGTGCAGGGGTTAACTAGCCTCGGTCAACAAATTTTACACTTGAAACCCACAGAGGGTGGTCACATACATATTACCCACTTGACATTTGTCTTCACCAGTAAGAATTTTGGCATAAATAGGGCAGTAAAGTGGGCAAAGGCACCAGATTTTGTCATTTTGAATAAGAAGCTGTAGTAGTGCAGGGGTTAACTAGCCTTGGTCAACAAATTTTACACTTGGAACCCACAGAGGGTGGTCAGGTACGTATGACCCACTTGCCATTTGCCTTGACCAACAAGGTTTTGGGCATAAATAGGGCAGTAATGCGGGCACAGGCCCCACATTTTGTCATTTTGAATAAGAAGCTGTAGATGTGCAGGGGTTAACTAGCCTCGGTCAATAAATTTTACACTTAAAACCCACCGAGGGTGGTCACATACATGTTACCCACTTGACATTTGCCTTGACCGTCAAGGATTTTTTCATAAATAAGGCAATAAAGCGGGCATATCCACCAGATTTTGTTATTTTGAATAAGAAGCTGTAGTTGTGCTGGGGTTAACCAGCCTTGTTCAACAAATTTTTCACTTGGATCCCACAGAGGGTGGTCAGGTACATATGACCCACTTGACATTTGCCTTGACCAACAAGGTTTTGGGCATGAATCAGTGTTCGCAAATACGCGCTATAGCGCGTATTTTACCCCATATCGGGGACTGGGGACTCACTTTTATAAAGTCCCCGGGGACTCGCTGCGCTGTGGCCAATCCCTGAGAGCTGGCTGTAGCACAGCGCGTCCCCCTGCAGTAACAGACACAACGCTGTCTGTTAGACCGGCTAATGAGAGTCAGATAGATTCTCATTGGCTGCTGCTGTAGAAAGCCATGCTGGGATCAAGTGTCTGATCCCAGCATCGGCACAGCGTCCGTGCCCGGCGCTGGGACAGTGTTTGTTCCCAGCAACGGGTAAGCCACCGCGGCGGGTACCTGGTGGAAGGGACCGCCTGATCCCTTCCACCAGTGGCGGCGGGAGAAGCTTGGCTCCGGGCGCGAGCTGAGCGTAGCTCGCTGCCTGGAAGCCAAGTACCGGCGGCAGTGGTTTGGCACTGGCCGCGAGCTTTGGCTCGCGGTCCAGCAGCCAATAGGAGGCAGACGCGACAAGCCAATCGCGGCTCGTCGCGTCATAGCCCCGCCCACTCGCGGCGTCTTGAATAAACGCTGCTGAGCGGGAACACGATCAGTCCGTTGGCGGAGGGGAGGAGTGAAGACCTCCCGAAGAGAATAGAAGAGCGGCGCGGCAACAGTTCCCGGCAGCCACGCAAGAGGCCAGAGGACGGCGCGATCAAGAAGGAAGAGGCGGTGCCGCTGGCCAGGACGGGCCAGCGACAGAAGACTGAAGCTGAGGACCGAAGAGGACTGCGGGGGAGGAAAGCAAAAGAGCTAACGAAGCTCCCCCCCCGCAGCCTCTTCCACCGTACCGGTAGGCGGCCATGGGCCACCGGTCTTTTTTCACTCCTTCCTAGACCACCAGGGTTGTCGGGCACTAGGCCCGTGGGATAAATTCAGGCAATAGGCCTGTGGGTCTCTAGGCGGGCACAAGGCCCAGGCAACATAGGGGGCTTTAGGCCCAATTGAAGGTATATGCCCCCCAAATAGGTGTGTGACTTGGGCATTAGTCCCAGGTCACTAGAGGGCCCACCTATTTTCCTTTTAGTGGCTTGGGCCTAATGTCCAGGTCACTTACACCTATTAGGGGGGCAGATACCTTCATTGAACTGCGCACTGCACAGGGGGACCTCTCCTAGGGGCACTACACAGGTAGACCTCTCCTGGGGGCACTGCACAGGGGGACCTCTCCTGGGGGCACTGCACAGGGGGACCTCTCCTGGGGGCACTGCACAGGGGGAAAGTCATATTACATGAAAGATCATGGAGGCATTAAAACATGCATTTAAGGAGCTTGTGGGGATATCTGATGCTGTTGGGTGTATCAGATTTGGATTTTTTGGGAGCATGTGGGGATGTGTGGTGGCATATGGGGAGCTCTAAAGCATAAATTATGATGGGACCCAGAAATGGTCAGGTAGGACCCCATTTTTTTAAAGTGGTGGGTCGCTGGGAACCACAAATTTTGTCGCTCAACGCGATCACTGAATAGGGGAGTAAAGTGGGCACAGGCACCAGATTTTGTCATTTTGAATAAGAAGCTGTAGTTGTGCTGGGGTCAACTAGCCTTGGTCAACAAATTTTACACTTGAAACCCACAGAGGGTGGTCACGTATATATCAACCATTTGCCTTGACCGACAGGGATTTTGGCATTAATAGGGCAGTAAAGCGGGCACAGGCACCAGATTTTGTAGTTTTGAATAAGAAGCTGTAGTTGCGCAGAGGTTAACTAGCCTTGGTCAATATATTTTATAGTTTGAACCCACAGAGGGTGGTCACGTACATATTACCCACTTGCCAATTGCCTTGACCAACAAGGATTTTAGCAAGAATATGGCAGTAAAGTGGGCACAGGCACCAGATTTTGTCATTTTGAGTAAGAAACTGTAATTGTGCAGGGGTTAACTAGCCTCGGTCAACAAATTTTACACTTGAAACCCACAGAGGTTTGTCACATACATATTACTCACTTGCCAATTGCCTTGACCAACAAGGATTTCGGCATGAAATAGGGCAGTAAAGTGGGCACAGGCACCAGATTTTGTAATTTTGAATAAGAAGCTGTAGTTGTGCATGGGTTAACTAGCCTTGTTCAACAAATTTTACATTTGGAACCCACAGACGGTTGCCACATACATATGACCCACTTGACATTTGCCTTCACCAACAAGGATTTTGGCATAAATAGAGCAGTAAAGCGGGCACAGGCACCAGATTTTGTCATTTTGAATAAGAAACTGTAGTTGTGCAGGGGTTAACTAGCCTCGGTCAACAATTTTACACTTGAAACCCACAGAGGGTGGTCACACACATATTACCCACTTGCCATTTGCCTTCACCAACAAGGATTTTGGCATAAATAGGGCAGTAAAGCAGGCACAGGCACCACATTTTGTCATTTTGAATAAGAAGTTGTAGTTGTGCAGGGGTTAACTAGCCTTGGTCAACAAATTTTACACTTTAATGCCACAGAGGGTAGTCACATACATATCACCCAATTGCCATTTGCCTTGACCGTCAAGGATTTTTTCATAAATAGGGCAATAAAGAGGGCATAGACAGCAGTTTTTGTCATTTTGAATAAGAAGCTGTAGTTGTGCTGTGGTTAACCAGCCTTGTTCAACAAATTTTTCACTTGGATCCCACAGAGGGTGGTCAGGTACATATGACCCAATTGACATTTGCGTTGACCGACAAGGTTTTGGGCATGAATTGTGGAGTAAAGTGGGTACAGGCACCAGATTTTGTCATTTTGAATAAGAACTTGTAGTTGTGAAGGGGTTATCTAGGCGTGGTCAACAAATCTGACACTTGAAAGCCACAGAGGGTGGTCACGTGTATATCACCCACTTGCCATTTGCATTGACCGACAAGGATTTTGGCATAAATAGGGCAGTACAGCGGGCACAGGCACCACATTTTGTCATTTTGAATAAGAAGCTGTAGTTCTGCAGGGGTTAACTAGCCTTGGTCAACAAATTTTACATTTGAAACCCACAGAGGGTGGTCACACACATATCACCCACTTGACATTTGCCTTGACCGACAGGGATTTTGGCATGTAATAGGGCAGTAAAGCGGGCACAGGCACCACATTTTGTTATTTTGAATAATAAGCTGTAGTTGCGCAGGGGTTAACTAGCCTCGGTCATCAAATTTTACACTTGAAACCCATAGAGGGTGGTCAGGTACTTATGACCCACTTGCCATTTGCCTTGACCAACAAGGTTTTGGGCATGAATAGGGCAGTAAAGCGGGCACATGCACCAGATTTGTCATTTTCAATAAGAAGCTGTAGTTGTGCAGGGGTTAACTAGCCTTGGTCAACAAATTCTACAGTTGAAATCCACAGGGGGTGATCACATACATATCACTCACTTGACATTTGTCTTGTCCAGCAAGGATTTTGGCATAAATAGGGCAGTAAAGCGGGCACAGGCACCTCATTTTGTCATTTTGAATAAGAAGCTGTAGTTGTGCTGGGGTTAACTAGCCTTGTTCAGCAAATTTACACTTGGATCCCACAGAGGGTGGTCACATACATATGACCCTCTTGACATTTCCCTTCACCAACAAGGATTTGGGCAGGAATAGGGCAGAGAAGCGGACACAGGCACCAGATTTTGTCATTTTGAATAAGAAGCTGTAGTTGTGCAGGGGTTAAATAGCCATGGTCAACAAATTTTACACTTGAAACACACAGAGGGTGGTCACATACATATTACCCACTTGACATTTGTCTTCACTAGTAAGAATTTTGGCATGAATAGGGCAGTAAAGTGGGCACAGGCACCACATTTTATCATTTTGAATAAGCAGCTGTAGTTGTGCAGGGGTTAACTAGCCTCGGTCAACAAATTTTACACTTGGAACCCACAAAGGGTGGTCACTTACATATTACCCACTTGCCATTTGCCTTGACCAACAAGGTTTTGGGCATGAATAGGGCAGTAAAGTGGGCACAGGCACCAGATTTTGTCATTTTGAATAATAAGCTGTAGTTGTGCAGGGGTTAACTAGCCTCGGTCAACAAATTTTACACTGGAAACTCACAGAGGGTGGTCACATACATATGACCCTCTCGCCATTTGCCTTAACCAACAAGGATTTTGGCATAAATAGGGCAGTAAAGCCGGCACAGGCAACAAATTTGGTCATTTTGAATAAGAAGCTGTAGTTGTGCAGGGGTTAACTAGCCTTGGTCAACAAATTTTACATTTGAAACCCACAGAGGGTGGTCACCTACATATGACCCACTCGCCATTTGCCTTGACCAACAAGGATTTTGGCATAAATAGGGCAGTAAAGCCGGCACAGGCAACAAATTTGGTCATTTTGAATAAGAAGCTGTAGTTGTGCAGGGGTTAACTAGCCTTGGTCAACAAATTTTACATTTGAAACCCACAGAGGGTGGTCACCTACATATTACCCACTTGCCATTTGCCTTGACCAACAAGGATTTTGGCATAAATAGGGCAGTAAAGCGGGCACAGGCACCAGATTTTGTAGTTTTGAATAAAAAGCTGTAGTTGCGCAGAGGTTAACTAGCCTCGGTCAATATATTTTATAGTTTGAACCCACAGAGGGTGGTCACGTACATATTACCCACTTGCCAATTGCCTTGACCAACAAGGATTTTAGCAAGAATATGGCAGTAAAGTGGGCACAGGCACCAGATTTTGTCATTTTGAGTAAGAAACTGTAATTGTGCAGGGGTTAACTAGCCTCGGTCAACAAATTTTACACTTGAAACCCACAGAGGTTTGTCACATACATATTACTCACTTGCCAATTGCCTTGACCAACAAGGATTTCGGCATGAAATAGGGCAGTAAAGTGGGCACAGGCACCAGATTTTGTAATTTTGAATAAGAAGCTGTAGTTGTGCATGGGTTAACTAGCCTCGGTCAACAAATTTTACATTTGGAACCCACAGACGGTTGCCACATACATATGACCCACTTGACATTTGCCTTCACCAACAAGGATTTTGGCATAAATAGAGCAGTAAAGCGGGCACAGGCACCAGATTTTGTCATTTTGAATAAGAAACTGTAGTTGTGCAGGGGTTAACTAGCCTCGGTCAACAATTTTACACTTGAAACCCACAGAGGGTGGTCACACACATATTACCCACTTGCCATTTGCCTTCACCAACAAGGCTTTTGGCATAAATAGGGCAGTAAAGCAGGCACAGGCACCACATTTTGTCATTTTGAATAAGAAGTTGTAGTTGTGCAGGGGTTAACTAGCCTTGGTCAACAAATTTTACACTTTAATGCCACAGAGGATAGTCACATACATATCACCCAATTGCCATTTGCCTTGACCGTCAAGGATTTTTTCATAAATAGGGCAATAAAGAGGGCATAGACAGCAGTTTTTGTCATTTTGAATAAGAAGCTGTAGTTGTGCTGTGGTTAACCAGCCTTGTTCAACAAATTTTTCACTTGGATCCCACAGAGGGTGGTCAGGTACATATGACCCAATTGACATTTGCGTTGACCGACAAGGTTTTGGGCATGAATTGTGGAGTAAAGTGGGTACAGGCACCAGATTTTGTCATTTTGAATAAGAACTTGTAGTTGTGAAGGGGTTATCTAGGCGTGGTCAACAAATCTGACACTTGAAAGCCACAGAGGGTGGTCACGTGTATATCACCCACTTGCCATTTGCATTGACCGACAAGGATTTTGGCATAAATAGGGCAGTACAGCGGGCACAGGCACCACATTTTGTCATTTTGAATAAGAAGCTGTAGTTCTGCAGGGGTTAACTAGCCTTGGTCAACAAATTTTACATTTGAAACCCACAGAGGGTGGTCACACACATATCACCCACTTGACATTTGCCTTGACCGACAGGGATTTTGGCATGTAATAGGGCAGTAAAGCGGGCACAGGCACCACATTTTGTTATTTTGAATAATAAGCTGTAGTTGCGCAGGGGTTAACTAGCCTCGGTCATCAAATTTTACACTTGAAACCCATAGAGGGTGGTCAGGTACTTATGACCCACTTGCCATTTGCCTTGACCAACAAGGTTTTGGGCATGAATAGGGCAGTAAAGCGGGCACATGCACCAGATTTGTCATTTTCAATAAGAAGCTGTAGTTGTGCAGGGGTTAACTAGCCTTGGTCAACAAATTCTACAGTTGAAATCCACAGGGGGTGATCACATACATATCACTCACTTGACATTTGTCTTGTCCAGCAAGGATTTTGGCATAAATAGGGCAGTAAAGCGGGCACAGGCACCTCATTTTGTCATTTTGAATAAGAAGCTGTAGTTGTGCTGGGGTTAACTAGCCTTGTTCAGCAAATTTACACTTGGATCCCACAGAGGGTGGTCACATACATATGACCCTCTTGACATTTCCCTTCACCAACAAGGATTTGGGCAGGAATAGGGCAGAGAAGCGGACACAGGCACCAGATTTTGTCATTTTGAATAAGAAGCTGTAGTTGTGCAGGGGTTAAATAGCCATGGTCAACAAATTTTACACTTGAAACACACAGAGGGTGGTCACATACATATTACCCACTTGACATTTGTCTTCACTAGTAAGAATTTTGGCATGAATAGGGCAGTAAAGTGGGCACAGGCACCACATTTTTTCATTTTGAATAAGCAGCTGTAGTTGTGCAGGGGTTAACTAGCCTCGGTCAACAAATTTTACACTGGAAACTCACAGAGGGTGGTCACATACATATGACCCTCTCGCCATTTGCCTTAACCAACAAGGATTTTGGCATAAATAGGGCAGTAAAGCCGGCACAGGCAACAAATTTGGTCATTTTGAATAAGAAGCTGTAGTTGTGCAGGGGTTAACTAGCCTTGGTCAACAAATTTTACATTTGAAACCCACAGAGGGTGGTCACCTACATATGACCCACTCGCCATTTGCCTTGACCAACAAGGATTTTGGCATAAATAGGGCAGTAAAGCCGGCACAGGCAACAAATTTGGTCATTTTGAATAAGAAGCTGTAGTTGTGCAGGGGTTAACTAGCCTTGGTCAACAAATTTTACATTTGAAACCCACAGAGGGTGGTCACCTACATATTACCCACTTGCCATTTGCCTTGACCAACAAGGATTTTGGCATAAATAGGGCAGTAAAGCGGGCACAGGCACCAGATTTTGTAGTTTTGAATAAAAAGCTGTAGTTGCGCAGAGGTTAACTAGCCTCGGTCAATATATTTTATAGTTTGAACCCACAGAGGGTGGTCACGTACATATTACCCACTTGCCAATTGCCTTGACCAACAAGGATTTTAGCAAGAATATGGCAGTAAAGTGGGCACAGGCACCAGATTTTGTCATTTTGAGTAAGAAACTGTAATTGTGCAGGGGTTAACTAGCCTCGGTCAACAAATTTTACACTTGAAACCCACAGAGGTTTGTCACATACATATTACTCACTTGCCAATTGCCTTGACCAACAAGGATTTCGGCATGAAATAGGGCAGTAAAGTGGGCACAGGCACCAGATTTTGTAATTTTGAATAAGAAGCTGTAGTTGTGCATGGGTTAACTAGCCTCGGTCAACAAATTTTACATTTGGAACCCACAGACGGTTGCCACATACATATGACCCACTTGACATTTGCCTTCACCAACAAGGATTTTGGCATAAATAGAGCAGTAAAGCGGGCACAGGCACCAGATTTTGTCATTTTGAATAAGAAACTGTAGTTGTGCAGGGGTTAACTAGCCTCGGTCAACAATTTTACACTTGAAACCCACAGAGGGTGGTCACACACATATTACCCACTTGCCATTTGCCTTCACCAACAAGGATTTTGGCATAAATAGGGCAGTAAAGCAGGCACAGGCACCACATTTTGTCATTTTGAATAAGAAGTTGTAGTTGTGCAGGGGTTAACTAGCCTTGGTCAACAAATTTTACACTTTAATGCCACAGAGGATAGTCACATACATATCACCCAATTGCCATTTGCCTTGACCGTCAAGGATTTTTTCATAAATAGGGCAATAAAGAGGGCATAGACAGCAGTTTTTGTCATTTTGAATAAGAAGCTGTAGTTGTGCTGTGGTTAACCAGCCTTGTTCAACAAATTTTTCACTTGGATCCCACAGAGGGTGGTCAGGTACATATGACCCAATTGACATTTGCGTTGACCGACAAGGTTTTGGGCATGAATTGTGGAGTAAAGTGGGTACAGGCACCAGATTTTGTCATTTTGAATAAGAACTTGTAGTTGTGAAGGGGTTATCTAGGCGTGGTCAACAAATCTGACACTTGAAAGCCACAGAGGGTGGTCACGTGTATATCACCCACTTGCCATTTGCATTGACCGACAAGGATTTTGGCATAAATAGGGCAGTACAGCGGGCACAGGCACCACATTTTGTCATTTTGAATAAGAAGCTGTAGTTCTGCAGGGGTTAACTAGCCTTGGTCAACAAATTTTACATTTGAAACCCACAGAGGGTGGTCACACACATATCACCCACTTGACATTTGCCTTGACCGACAGGGATTTTGGCATGTAATAGGGCAGTAAAGCGGGCACAGGCACCACATTTTGTTATTTTGAATAATAAGCTGTAGTTGCGCAGGGGTTAACTAGCCTCGGTCATCAAATTTTACACTTGAAACCCATAGAGGGTGGTCAGGTACTTATGACCCACTTGCCATTTGCCTTGACCAACAAGGTTTTGGGCATGAATAGGGCAGTAAAGCGGGCACATGCACCAGATTTGTCATTTTCAATAAGAAGCTGTAGTTGTGCAGGGGTTAACTAGCCTTGGTCAACAAATTCTACAGTTGAAATCCACAGGGGGTGATCACATACATATCACTCACTTGACATTTGTCTTGTCCAGCAAGGATTTTGGCATAAATAGGGCAGTAAAGCGGGCACAGGCACCTAATTTTGTCATTTTGAATAAGAAGCTGTAGTTGTGCTGGGGTTAACTAGCCTTGTTCAGCAAATTTACACTTGGATCCCACAGAGGGTGGTCACATACATATGACCCTCTTGACATTTCCCTTCACCAACAAGGATTTGGGCAGGAATAGGGCAGAGAAGCGGACACAGGCACCAGATTTTGTCATTTTGAATAAGAAGCTGTAGTTGTGCAGGGGTTAAATAGCCATGGTCAACATATTTTACACTTGAAACACACAGAGGGTGGTCACATACATATTACCCACTTGACATTTGTCTTCACTAGTAAGAATTTTGGCATGAATAGGGCAGTAAAGTGGGCACAGGCACCACATTTTTTCATTTTGAATAAGCAGCTGTAGTTGTGCAGGGGTTAACTAGCCTCGGTCAACAAATTTTACACTTGGAACCCACAAAGGGTGGTCACTTACATATTACCCACTTGCCATTTGCCTTGACCAACAAGGTTTTGGGCATGAATAGGGCAGTAAAGTGGGCACAGGCACCAGATTTTGTCATTTTGAATAATAAGCTGTAGTTGTGCAGGGGTTAACTAGCCTCGGTCAACAAATTTTACACTGGAAACTCACAGAGGGTGGTCACATACATATGACCCACTCGCCATTTGCCTTAACCAACAAGGATTTTGGCATAAATAGGGCAGTAAAGCCGGCACAGGCAACAAATTTGGTCATTTTGAATAAGAAGCTGTAGTTGTGCAGGGGTTAACTAGCCTTGGTCAACAAATTTTACATTTGAAACCCACAGAGGGTGGTCACCTACATATGACCCACTTGCCATTTTTCTTGACCAGCAAGGATATTGGCATAAATAGGGCAGTAAAGCGGGCACAGGCACTTCATTTTGAATAAGAAGCTGTAGTTGTGCAGGGGTTAACTAGCCTCGGTTAACAAATTTTACACTTGAAACCCACAGAGTGTGGTCACCTACATGTGACCCACTTACCATTTGCCTTTCCAACAAGGTTTTGGGCATGAATAGGGCAGTAAAGCGGGCACAGGCAACAAATTTGGTCATTTTGAATAAGAAGCTGTAGTTGTGCAGGGGTTAACTAGCCTCGTTTAACAAATTTTACACTTGAAACCCACAGAGGGTGGACACATACATATCACCCACTTGACATTTGCCTTGTCCGACAAGGATTTTGGCATAAGTAGGGCAGTAAAGCTGGCACAGGCTCAACATTTTGTCATTTTTGAATAAGAACCTGTAGTTGTGCTGGGGTTAACTAGCCTCTGTCAACAAATTTTAAACTTTGAACCCACGGGGGGTGGTCAGGTACATAGGACACACTGGACATTTCCCTTGACCAACAAGGTTTTTGGCAGGAATAGGACAGTAAAGCCTGGCACAAGCAACAGATTTTGTCATTTTGAATAAGAAGCTATAGTTGCACAGGGGTTAATTAGCCTCGGTCAACAAATTTTACACTTTGAACCCACAGAGGGTGGTCAGGTACATATGATGTACTTGCCATTTGCCTTGACCAACAAGGTTTTGGGCATGAATATTGCACTAAAGCGGGCACAGGGACCAAATTTTGTCATTTTGAATAAGAAGATGTAGTTGTGCAGGGTTCTACTAACCTTGGTCAGCAAATTTTACATTTGTAACCCACAGAGGGTGGTCACACACATATCACCCACTTGCCATTTTCCTTGACCAACTAGGATTTTGGCATAAATAGGGCAGTAAAGCGTGCACAGGCACCATATTTTGTTGTTTTGAATAAGAAGCTGTAGTTGCGCAGGGGTTAACTAGCCTCGTTCAACAATTTTACACTTGGAACCCACAGAGGGTGGTCAGGTACATATGACCCACTTGACATTTGTCTTCACCAGTAAGAATTTTGTCATAAATAGGGCAGTAAAGTGGGCAAAGGCACCAGATTTTGTCATTTTGAATAAGAAGCTGTAGTTGTGCAGGGGTTAACTAGCCTTGGTCAACAAATTTTACATTTGAAACCCACAGAGGGTGGTCACACACATATCAGCCACTTGACATTTGCCTTCACCAACAAGGATTTTGGCATAAATATTGCAGTAAAGCGGGCACAGGCACCAGATTTTGTCATTTTGAATAAGAAGCTGTAATTTTGCTGGGGTTAACTAGCCTTGTTCAACAAATTTTACACTTGGATTCCACAGAGGGTGGTCAGGTACATATGACCCACTTGACATTTGCCTTGACCAACAAGGTTTTGGGCATGCATAGGGGACTAAAGTGGGCACAGGCACCAGATTTTGTCATTTTGAATAAGATGCTGTAGTTGTGCAGGGGTTAACTAGCCTCGGTCAACACATTTTAAACTTGGAACCCATATAGTGTGGTCACATACATATGATCCGCTTGCCATTTGACTTGACCTACAAGTATTTGGGCATAAATAATTTGGGCAAAGGACGAATATTCCCGATCTCAGTACCTGGAAATAAACTCAAAAAAGCAGCCACCCACAGGGCTTCACTATACGGACTTCTTTCTTTAGTGTGTACCACACACCCCAACCTGACTACTCATATATACCTCAGCACCCTGCTAACAGCAATAAAGGCTGGATGTAGTGCACTTCATATCACCATGCTACTCACATGCTCCACAACAAGGCATCTACACCAATAATGCAGTAACAATGCAGTTACAAAGCATTACAACAATCACAAGCAGGTACCTTACTACAGCCTATCTTTTAATGGAGGCCTGATTGCCAGAGCCGGCCCTAGCCAAATTAGTGAACTAGGTAAGATTTTGGTTGGTGACCCTAAACCCCCCCCCCCGCCATGGGATCCTGAAAAGGGATGTGGCCTCACTGAAGTGGTGTGGTCTCACTGTGCTCCCAGCACCCCACTCCTAGCACAGATCACGACCACCACAGCTCTCCTCACCCCTTTCCCAACAGAGAACCCCTCTCCCAGCACAGATCACAGCACAGAACACCTGCCACCTCTTTCCCAGAACAGTACAGATCACAGCACCCATCACTCCTTTCCTAGCACAGTTTCCTTCACCCGGCACAACAGCCTTCAGCCCTCTCCCAGCAATGCACAGATTACGGCACTCATCACCCTCTTGAGTTCTTTTTTAGGTCTATTATAACAGAGGTGTCTCAAGGGAACGTGGAGAAGGAGAACTTAATTTGATCACTGAAGAAAATTGATTAATGGACACTGGAACTGTGAGGGACATTATCCATCCCTGGATGGTATTTTTATTATCAGGTCACATTATTCTGCTTTGTCCTGGAAGGAGCGCAATTTCCATTTGCATATTTTTCATTAACATTTAGTATTGGTGATACTATCTGGAAATGTTGCTGCTCCTGTTATTTTGTGCAACAGGGACCATATTATTGTTGCGCATGCGTATAATTTGCAGTGCGCGTGCACAAGCCAGTCTTTGCGATCTGATTTTGGTTGCTCGTAAGCTCAGGTCGCTGCTTTGAGTGACAGATAGTGCCATTTGTGGGTGGTAACAGGGGAAGGTGCTTGTGAGCGTGGGAGCGGTGCTGCAAATGCAGGCGTGTCAGGCCACCAAAACGCTGTTTAAAGGGCGTGCATAATTAGCAAAATAGCATCATTGTACACGTCATCTGCATGTATTTCAGCCCGCACTGATCACAGTGCTTGTGACAGGGAAAGGCAACCTCAAGCGCTGCGAGCAGCTCCGATGGCTCTCAATGTTACCGATTAATCCTACAATTCCCAGAGATGACGTGTGTTGCGAGTAGCAAAGGGGCGTCTTTATACACTATCGAGCTCTCATTTCCGTAGCTCGCTAAGACATAGAGGGCGTCCTTACGCGCCGCAGTGCGAGTGCTTAATTTACATATCCGGCCCCTATTTGTCTGCGAGCGACCGCATCTTGCGAGCGGGTCTGAATGAGCTCCATAGCCTCAGCACACATGGCTCTGGCCTTTTGTTGCAATCTAATTAGCATTTCAATACATGTGGCTCTGCAGTGGCGTAACTCCCAGGTGCCCGGAGGCAAGATAAATGTTGGTGCCCCTCCCACCCCCAAATTAAAATTTACCACCCCCCCAGCACCTGTGCCAGCCCCAGCTCCCGCCGCCCCCCTATGCAGTTCCTTTTATACAGTGCCCCACGTTGTAGTCCCCCTATGCAGTGCCGTCAGTAGAGGTCCCCCTATGCAGTGCCCGCCAGTAATGGTCCCCCTATGTAGTGTCTCCAGTAGTGGTCCCCCTATGCAGTACCTCCAGTAGTGGTCCCCAAATGCAGTGCCCCCAGTAGTGGTCCCCCTATGCAGTACCCCCAGTAGTGGTCCCCCTATGCAGTACCCCCAGTAGTGGTCCCACTATGCAGTGCCTCCAGTAGTGCCCCTTATACAGTGCCCCCAGTAGTGGTCCCACTATGCAGTGCCCCCAGTAGTGGTCCCCCTATATTGTGCCCCCAGTAGTAATAATGCCCCTGGTAATAATGTCCCTAAAAGTAATGCCCCCTGTATTAGTGCACCCTGCAGTGCCTCCAGTAGTAAGTGCCCCTGTAGTGCCCCCAGTAGTAATGCTCCCTGCAGTGCCCCAGTAGTAATGCCCCTTGAAGTGCCCCCAGTAGTAAGGGCCCCTGTAGTGCCCCCAATAGTGCCTCCAGCAGTAAGGCCCCTGTAGTGCCCCCATTTGATGGCCCCAGTAGTAAGGCCACTGTAGTGCCCCCAGTAGTAAGTCCCCCCGCGCGCACACACACAGCACAACACTTATCTTAATCTCCGCTCAAGTGCCTGCTTCCTTCCGTCCCCGGCACCCGCTCATCAGAACTATGGGATTGACGTCATGACGTCACTCCCATAGTGCACTGCGGAAGCCGGAGCTCAGGAGTGAGCTCCGTCCTCCGGCTGCCACTGTCGCTTGGGGGGAAGGGAGAGCAGAGAGAAGAAGGAGCGCCAATTAGCGGCGCTCCTTCTCCATGCAGCCCCTCCTCAACACTGCCCGGAACGGCCGGGTGACAATGGAGCCAGGTGCCCCGTTCAGGGCTGTCTCTCGGCTGCAAATGAGTCCATTGTCTCCGGGAGTTCCCCCACAATGGCTCTGGCAATTGTTGTGACACAAGAAAGTTTAGAATTGTTGCCCACTAGTATCAACTGACCAAAACTTTCAGTAAGAAATGGGATATGAGCTTCAAACTAAACGTTTCGAAACACCCCTTTTATGAACGCAGGTGAAAGCAAGGGGGGGTTTGGATTCACATAGACCAGGGAGATCATAGAGACAAAGGCACTCAGAGGAACAGATAGATGAACACTTAGAAGTCACTCATGCCGGAGCAGCCGGAGCAAAAGCATGGAATCTCAATACTCCCCAATGGAGAATCTGGTTCTGTTTCTCCCTGGTGGTTAAGTATATCTGTACCTCAATCCACACATGGCTAACAGGGAAAATGTAGTTGAAATTATGTGTTTTGTGGTGATGGTTAGTTTTGCTTTGATATGTTTAATAGTGGATTAATTACATAGCTTTGGTTAATTATATGGATTTGGCTTACATGGCATGGTTAATGATTTGTTTAGTAATATGTACAGTAGTTTAAGCTTGTAGTGATTGCGTTAATGTGGTAAATTGTATGTAGCAAGTTTGCAGTGATTTGGTAAAGTGATTCATAGTGTAGTTTTCTATATATGGCTGGCTGTGTTGTGGGCAGCCTGCAGGAAAAGAATTTATATTGTCAATATGGCTGCCCACATGTTGTTTATACAATAGGTTCCATGTGCTTGGAACAATAACATGGCCTATTGAAAGATAGGTTTGGTATGTGTTGTATTCTTGTGGTTTAGCTGTAATATGGTTTAATTAGAGTTGGCATGGAGCTGTTTGATAGTTTATACCTTCTGAAATATTATAAATATAATGGAATCTGTAGAATATATACAGGTTGAGTCTCCCATATCCAAAATGTTTGGGACCAGGGGTATTTTGGATTTCGGAATATTCCGTATTTTTGAATATTTGCATACCATAATGAAATATCTTGGGAATGGGACCCAAATCTAAACAAAGAATGCATTTATCTTTTATATACACCTTATACACACAGCCTGCAGGCACTTTTATACAATATTTTTTATAATTTTGTGGCTCAAACAAATTTTGTTTACAATACATGAAATTAATTTATGTTTCATATACACCTTATACACAAAGCCTGAAGGTTATTTTATACTATTTTTAATAATTTGGTGCCTTAAACAAAGTTTGTGTACATTGAACCATCAAAAAGCAAAGGTTTCACTATCTCAGTCATGCTAAAAATATTCCATATTTCGGAATATTTGGATATGGGAGACTCAATCTGTATTTCAGTTTCATGTAAGCTGGTGATTGTTAAAGAAATTAGTAATGGAGTTCTTGTATTATTCTGTGATAAGGCCTTACCATGTGCTTGGCTCAATGGGGATTGTGAATTGCTAATATTGTGATCATAGTTATAATACTAGACTTGAATTGGTGTTGTATAGTTCAAATAGGTTTGTTATAGTTATTATAATTATGATCATTGATGGATATCAGTGTTGTAGGATGATTTAAAGAGATATAGTATTCTGGGAGTTTTTCTCATATTCAAAATGGAGTCAGGCCTACAATCAAAGGAACTCCATGCGGTCTCCCATTCCCCTTATACACACACATACATATATCCCCTTAAGTGTTCATCTTCCACCATGCTTTCTAACTACCATCTTGGTCTTTCTCTTTGTCTGTCTCTCGCTCTCTCTCTCTGTTATCATCTTTGTATAATAATATTGTATTTGATTAATACTGTTTTATGATATATTTTATGCATGTGGACTTTAACAGCATTCATTTGATTATTTAAATATACTCCTTTACTTTACTGCATCTTGTGAAATTAAATTATCCTAATGATTTTAAGATACTATAATTCTGGGTAATACTTTGCGAGTTCATCTATTGATTATAATCTGTTAATAAAAGAATATTAATAGAATATTTGCTTCAGACATATGAGATTAAAACAGGCAACTGCATGTACAAACAAACAAAGAAAGGGAAAAAGAAAAAAAAAACAGTAACAGTAACAAATGGCAAGTTGACCAAGGCTAGTGAACCCCTGCACAACTACAGCTGCTTATTCAAAATGACAAAATGTGGTGCCTGTGCCCGCTGTACTGCCCTATTTGTGAAAAAATCCTTGTTGGTCAAGGCAACTGGCAAGTGGGTAACATGTAAGTAACCACCCTTTGTGGGTTCAAATTGTAAAATTTGTTGACCGAGGCTAATTAACCCCTGCACAACTACAGCTGCTTATTGAAAATGACAAAATGTTGTGACTGTGCCCGCTTTACTGCCCTATTTATACCAAAAACCTTGTTGGTCAAGGGAAATGTCAAGTGTGTTATATGTACCTGACTACCCTCTGTGGGTTCCAAGTGTAAAATTTGTTGACAGAGGCTAGTTAACCCCTGCACAACTACAGCTTCTTATTCAAATTGACAAAATCTGGTGCCTGTGCCAACTTTACTGCCCTATTTATGCCAAATCCTTGTCGTTCAAGGCAGATGTCAAGTGGATGATATGTATCTGACCACCCTCTGTGGGTTCCAAGTGTAAAATTTTTTGACTAAGGCTATTTAACCCCTCCACAACTACAGCATCTTATTCAAATTGACAAAATCTGGTGCCTGTGCCAACTTTACTGCCCTATTTATGCCAAAACCTTGTTGGTAAAGGAAAAAGGCAAGTGGGTAATATGTACCTGACCACCCTCTGTGGGTTTCAAGTGTAAAATTTGTTGACCAACGCTAGTTAACCCCTGCACAACTACAGCTTATTCAAAATGACAAAATGTGGTGCCTGTACCCGCTTTACTGCCCTATTTATGCCAAAATCCTTGTCGGTCAAGGCAAATGTCAAGTGGGTGATATGTATGTGACCACCCTCTGTGGGTTTCAAGTGTAAAATTTGTTGACCGAGGCTAGTTAACCCCTGCACATCTACAGCTTATTATTCAAAATGACAAAATGTAGGGCCTGGTCCGCCTTACTGCATTATTTATGCCAAAATCCTTGTTTGTCAAGGCAAATGGCAAGTGGATGATATGTATGTGACCACCCTCTGTGGGTTTCAAGTGTAAAATTTGTTGACCGAGGCTAGTTAACCCCTGCACAACTACAGCTTCTTATTCAAAATTACAAAATCTGGTGCCTGTGCCCGCTTTACTGCCCTATTTATGCCCAAATCAAATTTCTGCCTGGAAATATACAATTGAAATCTGTGTAAGGACACAGGGCCTGATTCAGAGCCGGATGCTCTGACAGAGCGCTCGCTCTGAATCAGGGCCGGTCTTTTTTTTTTTTAGAACGGCCTCCTGGCCGCTCGCACAACTGTGGGTGACAACCCACAGCTATAGCGAACTGCCAGGAAGATGGTCGCAATGGTCAAGACCATCGTGACCATTGGGCTTGCGACGAGGTCCTTGTGGTAGGATCTCGTTGCCGCAAGCCCCAGAGAGCTTTCGGCTCTAACAGAGTCGAAAGCTCCCACTGACATCACTTGTGATGTCAGTGGGACCACCCCCAGACGGTAGGCATTCCCATGGGAACACCTCCGTCTGGCCAGCCACCCCCCCGGCCCGCCCACCAAAGGGGGCGTGCTGTCACTTAACATCGACAGCATGCCCCCTTTGGTACGAGACCCGGAGCGACGTATTGCCCGTCGCTCTCCGGGTCTCGCGCATGCGCACGATGGAGCCGGCTCCGTCGTGCGCATGCGCTCTGGGCTACCATCGACCCGGTTGTGAGCGCTCAGCGCTTACGACCAGGTCTGAATCAGGCCCACAATTCTTTGTTTACATTGTGTTAGATTAGTGATCTAATTTTATTTATATGTTTTAATATAACATTTTCTGAATAAGAAGCTGGAAAATGAATAATAAGTGAATAAGAAGCTGGAGCACGAATAAGTGAATAAGAAGCTGGCCGAATAAGAAGCCAACTTCAGCCTCGTATATAAAAATAGATATTTGTCAAAAATCAAACAAAATAAAATATCTTAATATATAATCAAATCCTAAATATAAATCTTGACTGAAATAAACATACCCAAAATCATAATACATAATAAGTGAAACAATAACATAGGGAAAGAAATGGTAAAGGGGAAGACAAAAGAGGGGGGAAAAAAAGAGAAGGGGAGGGGAGAGTCCTCTTGCATTTCACTTGTGTTATGGTCCATACACACGGTCAGATTTGTCAGATTTCTCAATGCCTTCTTATGTGGGCCTAGAGACCAATTATCGAAATTAGAGCATAACAAAGCTAATGGATCTGCACATAATTGCAGAGAGAACAGATCATTTTTAAAACAAAAATTACTTTGCCCCAAAATTTACGAATATTTCCGCATTCTCATATGTTATGAAAAATAGTAGCAGAACTAAAACGGCATTTGGGACTTTGACTTGTCTCTTTAGTGACCATATGCCTCCTCTGGGCCTGCGAAATATAGATTTGATGTAATATCTTTACATGGGTTTCTTGTAAGGAAGCAGAAGAAAGGTAATGAAGTGTAGAATCATAATATTTTAGGAGGGGTTCCTGGTTCTCCAAAGAGGGGATTACATATTTCCAGCTACTCACTGTAGTTAACCAAAAAGAGGTTGCATTTTGTTGTACTAAAAGAGAAGTGAGCCATCTAATTCTATAATTTAAGTAGCAAATGAGGTGAGTAAAGAAACAAGATCTTCTTTTTCATTATCAACGAGGGGGAGGGAGAGAACGTGGAAAGTGCTGAGCTTGTAAGTACATAAAAAACTGTCCATTAAGAATATTGTATTTATCTTTAAGATATTGAAAGGAAACATGGTGCCACCTGGATCAAAAATATTATGAATAGCAGCAATACCCTTTGAGCACCATTGTAGAAACGTGGCGTTATCAAGTCCTGAGGGAAAAAGGATTTCCCCAAAAAGTGGTAAACCCGGAGCTACGGGGATTAAGTCGTAACTTACGATGAACAGCTAACCAAGAAATATATGCATCCCTAAAAAGGATATTGTTCAATATGTCATGTGGAATTGATTACCTAGGAGCATGTAATAGTGTGCATGGCGAATATGGTGAAAAAAGGGCTAATTCTAAAGAGTAGTTAGAATAGGAGCTATGGGCCTAATTCAGACCCGCTCGCGAGTGCTGAGCGCTCGCAAGCGGGTCGATGTTGCCCAAGTGCGCATGCGCACGACGGAGGCTGCTCCGTCGTGCGCATGCGCGAGACCCGAATAACGACGGCCAAGCCGTCGTTATGGGTCTCGCACCAAAGGGGGCGTGCTGACCATGGTGATTGACAGCACGCGCCCTTTTGTTTCCCCACACCTCCCTGTTGTTTCCTTCGGTGGTGCCAAGTGTTCCTCTCTCATCCCAGGTCTGCTCGGCTGATGACCTCAAAAAGCAGAATGACTGGACCTCCAAACCGTACATCACAACTCTCCTATCCTTTGAACCTCTTTGCTTCTTGTTGCTAGCAAGCAAACGATTAGTGATGTGGCTTTATAGGTTTGTTTATGTACACTTCTATTTCTTGACCCATTATTGTGGGACATCAGTCATAGAAGACAGGGGCTGCAACAGTGTATCATGTCATGATTTGCTATGTATCTATTTGTCGCTATTTTTTTTCAAGTACATGATACAGAATTGCTGGTAGCTCTGAGTTGGATAGAGCCCTATATACATGTAATTAATGTGCATTAGTTACTTCTACCATAATAAAAGTACATTATTAGTAAACTATTCCTTAAGTATACCTGTCTACCTGTATTCTGTAGATGTACTACACTTGCTAAATTATTTATCATTAAGGAGTATTACATTGGATATTTTTTAATTAATTTGTATTTTGGTTCAAGTGTCATCACTATATAAAAGGATCATTTTAGGAAGGGGTGAATTTTACTTCCTGACAAACCTGCCTATAAACCCATTAGGAGATATATTGTTATGATAATGTATGTTCACCACAAGGTAAATCTTACATACCGAATTACTACTGTTTAAATATGTCTGATTTGGTGTTTATGATTTTATGTGTTCAATGATGGGTGACTCTGTCAGATCTTTTTTAATCAGAGTATGAGTATCTCAATCTATTTTAAGGAGGAAATTGATAATTTTCAACAGTCAATTGTATCAATAAATTAGTTACAAAAGAGTGCCCCACAAAGGAATAACTTGCTGTGTATTGGCCTAGGCCAATGGAAGGTTTTTTTGAGTACTTTTTATGTTTCCAAATAAATTTAGAGAAAAGCTTAGAGCAACAGCCTATATCTCTTTTAGAAAGACTCAAAGGCAACATTTGAATTAAATAGGATAACTTGGGGAAAAGGATACTCTTAAGTACCGCTATGCGGCCCAACAGTGACAAAGGGTACAGTTGCCAACTATCCAATAAATGTTAAATTTTAGCTATTGTAGGAGTAAAGTTAGCCTTATATAAACCTGACAATCGAGAGGTGATGAATATGCGAAAGTATTTAATACATGCGCACGCCCTGGAGAGCTGAGCCACCAAAAATGTGGAAAAATCAGAAGCATATACAGAAGCCAGTGGCAAAAATTCCAATTTATATAATTTAACCTTATAACCCGCAACAGAGCCAAAGCTAGTTAAAAGATGAATTATTGTGGGGACCGAAATGGCCGGGTTGCTTACAAATAAAAGCATGTCGTCTGCTAATAGCGCCAATTTAATTTCCCTTGAGATGCACCCGCCCTGGAGAGCTGAGCTACCAAAAATGGGGAAAAATCAGAAGCATATACAGAAGCCAGTGGCAAAAATTCAGATTTATATAAATTTAACCTTATAACACACAAAGGAGCCAAAGCTAGTTAAAAGATTAATTATTTTAGGGACCGAAATGGCTGGGTTGCTTACAAATAAAAGCATGTCGTCTGCGAATAGCGCCAATTTAATTTCCCTTGACCCAACTTGGATTCCTGTAAAGGAGGCAGTATGTTTCAAAGCTATAGCCAGAGGTTCCAGGGTGAGTGCAAACAAAAGTGGGGAGAGGGGGCAACCTTGCCTCGTGCCTCCTTCCACCTGAAATGGAGGTGATAGATAACCATTACAAGCGATCTGAGTCGAAGGTGCAGAGTAAAAAGTTTGCAATGTTTGAATAAATGTCACTGGGAACCCGAACCGACCCATAACGTCATTTAGATGATCCCATGTTATCATGTCAAAAGCCTTTTCGGCGTCTAATGACAAGAGGACAGCGTCAGATGGGTTCCCAGCTGATTCCAGCCATTGTTGTACTGCAAGTACGTTATGCAGGTTAACCACAGAATGTTTGCCCCAGACAAATCCAGTGAATGATAAATGGAAGAATCAATTTAAGTCAGTCTGCAATAATCTTTGTTAATATTTTATAATCTAAATTTAATAAGGAAATGGGATGGTAAGATCCCGGGAGCTCCGAGTCATGACCAGGCTTAGGTAGGACCTTCAAAGTAGCAGAATTAAAATACAAGGACAATGCTTTCCTTTCAATAATATCATTACACATGGAAACCAATGTGTCACCTATGCTGGGTAATACAATTTGATGATATTCCCCTGTGTAGCCATCAGGACTGGGGGCTTAAAAAAATAATTGCACTTTTACAACGGCTGTGACTTCATCTAAGGATATAGGAGCTGTCAGGTCTTCCGCCTGTTCCACCGTTATCTGTGGTACTGTCATATCTTCCCAAAAATACTTTTTTGCCTCTAAATCAATTGTCTCAGTGCATACAAATCAGAATAAAAATCACGAAAAATATTAGAGATTTGTTTACCAGTGTGAACATGAGACCCATTAGGCATTTTTAGGGATTTGATTATTGAAGGTGAATGTGCCCTTTTTAACATGTTATAGAGCAAATGCCCACCTTGTTACCATGTATATGGAAACAAATATTTCATTGAAAAGCAAACCTATCACTAATTTGGGAAAGTACAGTATCAAATTCTAGTTTGGCATGTAAATATACATCTTTCGAAGTAGGATTAGGAAGCTGTTTCAAAGCCTCATAGGCTTCTGTGAGGTACTTCTGTGCTGTAACATAGTAAGCATTAATGTCTAAAAAGGGTTGTTCTACAAAAGACAAAATAGCCCGTCGAATCACCGGCTTGGAAGCTTGCCAGAACAATTGAGGGTTCTGCGCATAATCCATATTATCATGAAGATATGACTGCCACACTGCTTCCAACATTTTCCTAAATTTTAAGGAATTAGAAGAATTGGTAGGAAATCGCCACTAGCGATAGGGACCACGGGCTACAGTGGGAGTAAGTGTAAACCACATTAATACGTAGTCTGAGATGCAGATCGGTTCTATCACCGAATCTAAAACTGTAGGTAATAAATGCGTAGATAAGAGCATGTAGTCAATCTGAGACATCGTACCATGCGCAGCAGAGAGACATGTAAATTCACAATCAATAGGATGCTGCACCCTCCAAACAGAGAGCTGTAATTGTTGAGCAAAAAATGGAACACCGCATTTAGGTAAGGGAGAGCCACGGTGTGGTGGTAACCCTTATCTATCCAAGGTATTAGAGAAGACTAAATTGAAGTCGCCCCTTACAATTAATTCAGAGAAAGGCATAGTGGAGAGTTTAGCCAACAAACGTTTGAAAAATAACTTAGAATAAATATTTGGGGTGTAGAGATTACAAATAACATCATTATTTATTTTGTATAGTAACATCTACGATTGCAAATCTCTCTTCAGGATCTATAACAGGAATGAATCACAAAAGGAAGATATTTATTTAGAAGTATCACCACACCTCTAGCTTTAGAGTTAAGAGGCAGAAGCAAGCACAACCCTATTACACATATTTAGTTTAGCTGATTCTAAATCTGTAATATGCATTTCCCGTAAAAAAGCTACATCTATATTCAATTTTATAAGGTAAGTAAAAATGTGTTTCCTTTTCACCAGTGAATTAGCACCTCCTACATTCCATGAACAGTTTTAACTAACCCATTTATCAAAATATAGTAGAACAAGAAACAATATCCCATTAATAAAAACTAAAGTTATTAAATTTTTTATATAACAGACTATTAGGTTGTAATCTGTGCAGGGTGGACTCAACCCCTGGGAACAAAGGGTAGGAAAAAAGGTGAAAAATAATAAAACATATTGAATTAAATTAAAAAAAGAAAAACATATCAAAATAAAATTGTTAATCCAATGAGACCATAAAACCGTGGTCATCTGGTCTAACATTACCAATATAGAAAAAAAAACCTTCCAATATCAATCAGAATTAGAGAAAAATGTAATACACCAACAGGACAGGGCCGAGGTCCCCTAGCCATCCGCGGCTAATCTGGCAATAATTAGTACATTAGGGGTAACCCCAACACACCCTCACAGCTAACCGAATAGAAATATATAGCAAAAATCGCCAATAAGGCAGAAATGCAAAATATCTATAGTAAAATATATATAAAATGCAATCTCAAAAAAATGTCAGCAGATGGCATATCAACATTACAAATAGAGAAGCGTAATGATAATGCATTATCTATATTAAAATATGGGTGAAGATGAAAATCCATACGTGACCACAAGGAAATCTTGTAGGAGAATATACTGAGATTTGTCATCATTTAGATAAGTAATTGGAGCAATGTCCCGTTGATTCACATTAATGTGGATGGTGTTATAATTTGGTAAGTCCATCATAGCCTTAAGTGGTGAACGAGACGGGGAAGAACCGGACATCTCTGATTCTTGGAGATAAGCAAGGGCATCATCCACTGAGGTAAAATCCACCAGATTGGCACCATCGAAAATACGTAATTTAGCTGGAAATAGGAAAACTTATTTCCCCATTTAATAAGTTGAGAACAGACAGGTGAGAATTGCTTGCGTGCCTTCGTAATTTCTGCAGAGTAATCTTGGAAAATCAGCAATTTACATTCCTCCCATGACAAATCACGTTGGTCGACAGGATGCCATCCAAATGGATTCTTTGTGAGCATAATTCAAACATTGAAATATCAGCACACGAGGGCGGTTGTTGTGCTGTTCACGCATAGGACCTATACGTTGAGCACTTTCGACAACTAGATCTGCACAAGTATCAGTAATATCTAATAAGGAGGGCAAAGTCACTTTAAAAAAATGGAATAATGCCCGTTACTTGACTGATTCTGGAAGCCGACCACATGCAGATTATTGCGTCTGGAACGATTCTCCAGATCATCTAGCTTGTTCCAAATCTGATATGAGTCTTTCTGTAGACAGGCTGAGAGATTCTGGACCTCATGGATATCATGAAAATTATCCCCAACCTTATTTTCCAGCACTTTCATGTCTTTCTTCAGCTGGGTAGAGATTTGCTGCATAGCCTGTGTGAATCAAACTGCCTGCTCCTGCAACAGTGGCTTCATAGTATCCTGAATAGCCTGAACCAGCATAAAATAGATAGTAGGAGGGTCTGTAGCTGTTACAGAGAAGAGGAAGGTGAAGCTAAATCCAACACTGAAGAGAGCGAGGAGAGCCTGGTTTCAGGAGCTGCCTGCAGTGTCTGGTTCTCATGGCGTGGCCGCCATATTGGAATTGCGGCCCTTCCCCGGCTTCACACTCTGAAACTTAGGCAGCATGGTGGGAGAGAAAAATCTTCTCTCCATCAAAGCCCCCAAGGAGATTACCAGGTGCCGGGGGGGAGACTGGGAGCACTTGGAATGCCGAGGCTCTGCAATTATGGTGGTAAATAGCAGCAGCGGAGCTCTAGGGCATAGACGCCGGATCCGGAAGTCATATATACAGTCAGGTGCATAAATATTGGGACATTGACAGAATTTTCATATTTTGGCCTCTATTCACCACCACAATGGCTTTGAAATGAAACAAACAAGATGTGCTTTACCTGCAGACTTTCAGATTTAATTTGAGGGTAATTACATCCAAATCAGGTGAACGGTGTAGGAATTACAACGGTTTCTATATGTGCCTCCCACTTTTTAAGGGGCCAAAAGTAATGGGACAAACTAAACAATCCTAAATCTAACTTTCACTTTTTAATACTTTGTTGCAAATCCTTTGCAGGCAATTACAGCCTGAAGTCTGGAACGCATAGACATCACCAGACGCTGGGTTTCATCCCTGGTGATGCTCTGCCAGGCCTCTACTGCAAATGTTTTCAGTTCCTGCTTGTTCTTGGGGCATTTTCCCTTCAGTTTTGTCTTCATCAAGTGAAATGCATGCTCAATCAGATTCAGGTCAGGGGATTGACTTGGCCATTGCATAACATTCCACTTTTTAGCCTTAAAAAACTCTTTGGATGCTTTTGCAGTATGCTTCGGGTCATTGTCCATCTGCACTGTGAAGCGCTGTCCAATGAGTTCTGAAGCATTTGACTGAATATGAGCATATAATATTGCCCGAAACACTTCAGAATTCATTCTGCTACTTTTGTCAGCAGTCACATCATCAATAAATACAAGGGAACCAGTTCCATTGGCAGTCATACATGCCCACGCCATGACACTACCACCACCATGCTTCACTGATGAGGTGGTATGTTTTGGATCATGAGCAGTTCCTTTCCTTCTCCATACTCTTCTCTTCCCATCACTCTGGTACAAGTTGATGTTTGTCTCATCTGTCCATAGGATGTTGTTCCAGAACTGTAATGGCTTTTTTAGATGTTGTTTGGCAAACTCTAATCTGGTCTTCCTGTTTTTGTGGCTCACCAATGGTTTACAATGGTGAATCCTCTATATTCACTCTTGTGAAGTCTTCTCTTGATTGTTGACTTTGACACATATACACCTACCTCCTGGAGAGTGTTCTTGATTTGGCCAACTGTTGTGAAGGGGTTTTTCTTCACCAGGGAAATAATTCTTCTGTCATCCACCACAGTTGTCTTCCGTGGTGTTCCGGGTCTTTTGGTGTAGTTGAGCTCTCCGATGCATTCTTTCTTTTTAAGAATGTTCCAAACAGTTGATTTGGCCACACCTAATGTTTTTGCTATCTCTCTGATGGGTTTGGTTTGATTTTTCAGCCTAATGATGGCTTGCTTCACTGATAGTGACAGCTCTTTGGATCTCATATTGAGAGTCGACAGCAACTGATTCCAAATGCAAATGTCACGCCTAGAATCAACTCCAGACCTTTACCTGCTTAATTGATAATGAAATAACGAGGGAATAGCCCACACCTGTCGATGTACTAGCTTTTGAGTTGATAGTCACATTACTTTTGGCCCCTTAAAAAGTGGGAAGCACATATAGAAACCGTTGTAATTCCTACACCGTTCACCTGAATTGGATGTAATTACCCTCAAATTAAATCTGAAAGTCTGCAGTTAAAGCACATCTTGTTTGTTTCATTTCAAAGCCATTGTGGTGGTGAATAAAGGCCAAAATCTGAAAATTCTGTCAATGTCCCAATATTTATGCACCTGACTGTGTATTATATATATATATAGCCACAAGAAACAGGCGGCACTCGGAGTCTAGTAAACAGAATACCCTCACCGGAGGGATTTAATTGGTCAACATTTCAAGGTGCAGTTCACCCCTTCCTCAGGACAACAAAAATGGGATGAACTGCATCTCGAAACGTTGACCAATTAAATCCCTCCGGTGAGGGTATTCTGTTTACTAGACTCCGAGTGCCGCCTGTTTCTTATGGCTATTATAATTTGGGGGTGCTGTCCTCCTTGGAGGGCACCGGAGCAAGCTAGGGCTATATGCCCCATTACACAGAGTGCAGGAGTGCGGTGCATTGGATTGTATGTATGTATATATATATATATATATATACACATATACATACACAGCAGGGATGGTGCGGCACTCAAGGCATAAAAAAGAATTCCAAGTCCAGGCAAAGATGTGTCAACGTTTCAGTTTATAACAACTTTCATCAGGATACAAATAAGATGAATAAGAACATACCTTATATACACCTCCTAATGAGTGACCAAACCTCCGGAGCTCGGGACTGCCCTCCCGGCCGCCGGCTATTGATGATGACGTCATCACACTAAAGGCGTGACAGCGTCATGCTCATCTCTATAGAAACATATGTGAAAAACTATAGCCAAAGCTACGGGACTACTGCCCCGACCGCCGGCCTCTAATGATGACGTCGTCGCGCTGTAGGCGCGATCGCGTCATATCCATCACCATGGAAACACGTAAAAATCAAAAAAATATAAAATACAAAGCAGCATAGTTAAACATAATTACACAAAACAGCAGGGTTATTTGACTCCATTATCTCCATCTCCATTGAAACATCACTAATATAAAAAGCATACCACAATAATACTAAATGAATTAACTCAGACCAGTAGAAACACATGACTCAGTCGTGTCCATTACTATGGCAACACATATAAACAACCTATGTTGATGTATACAAATAAAGCAATTCAACATTACCTACGGTTCCTTCACAAAGCAGCCTATAGAACACATATAGCCAGCCTTTTGCTGGCTCGAATTAGGCATTTATCAAATAAGCTTACATGTAGAACATATGCAATACCATTCCTAATAATATAAACGGACTAACCAATATTTCCTACTTGACAGTCCCATAATAGATCATTACCATTTAAACCTAAAAGGGATCATTTGAAACTGAAGAATAAATCCATATATGTAATAAATGCAGCGTCATGCTTCAATTTAAATAAAGCATGAAAATTAACTACTTTCATTTAACCCCTTAGGATAAAGGGTGTTGAGACGCGCTATCCAGCACATTTCACATTGAAGCAACATTTTGCCTCTATTACCTCCCCTTAATAACGGGGGAATATGGTCGATCATTCTATAGCGAATACTTGATACAGGGTGGCCCATCTCCATAAAGTGTTGCGCCACAGGTTGCTCACTAGAACCAGTATTTAATGCATTGCGGATTGCTGACCTATGAGCGGCCATTCGTTCCTTGAATTTTCTCTCCGTTTTCCCTATATAACTCCAACCACATGGGCAGATAATTTGATAGACCACATAATTAGAATTGCATGTTAACAAGTATTTAATGTAGATGGTTTACAGGAGTTACATGTAATTAAATATTGGCAAGTTACGCATGAACATTTAATACAACCTGTTTTTTTATGGGACATACTGGGACTTATACTAGATTGATTAAATTTTGATAGATCAGTTTTAACCAGATAATCTCTCAAATTACGCCCCCATCGATAGCATGGCATCAACTGTTTCCCCGATATACGTAAATCCGAATCTGTCTCTACAATAGGCCAGTGTTTTTTGGTTATTTCATTAATGATAGGGGAAGCAATATTATATTTACTAACCCAAGGGAACTTGGAATTAGCTGCTTTTCTACTATCTTTTTTATTCTTACTAAGGAGAGTGTTCCTATCAAGTTTCAAGACTTTTATTTTAGTTTCTTCCAGTAACTTTCGAGAATAACCCCTGCAGATGAATCGATTAATTAGCTCATCAATTTGTAATGTAGCCATATTTTTATCACTATTAATTATTAGAGTTATTCATGTGGGCTATGAATATATCTTGTTTAGGCACCCAGTTAATTTTTATTGATATACGCTGCATCTATGGAGTTACCTTTCCTAGTTAACTTCTTTAAGGAATTGTTTTTTATCTAATTATTTAATCACAGTGCACTTTAACTGCCTCTTTTTTGCACATGTGTTATTTTGTACATGCAAGTTTTTGCACATAGCAAGCTTTGCACAAAACACTGCAGCACTTTAGACTACTTATCCTGTATTTTGTGAGGATTATTCCATCTGGTATCAATCATTATATATAAGTGTAAGTGAGGATTGAAAAATTATGGCAGAAGCAGCTCGAGATTTGTTACAACATCTACAATTTGTTACAACATCTACAAACGTTTTTCCACTAAGTGCCATCCTAATAGCGGATCTGTGTAGTGCCATCCGCTCCTTAAAGGTGTGGATGGTCTTACCCACATATATAACAAAAGAACTATATATATATGTGGGTAAGACCATATACGTTTGAACAACCGATGGCCCAACATTTTTTTGAAAAAAGACACTAATATGGCAAACCTCAGATATATGGTCATTGACCATGTCCCGGCGATTCCACGGGGCGGAGATAGACACAGAGCCCTGCTACAACTGGAAACAAAATGGATATATATGTTAGACACCGTTAAGCTTAAGGGTCTTAATGATCATTTGTCCTTTTCAGCTTTTTTCTATTTAGTATACCTTTCTATGAGTCTATTTGTGATTATATGTACTGCAGTGGGTCTAACAAACTTTGGTTGCATTGCAATGCTCATATAGGTGTATTGATATTAGATGCACAGCAGTGCTTTTTAGTGCTACTACAGGTAGATGGTATTCAATTAATGCAGTGCTCTACACTTAGTTATACATACATTGATACATGCATTTCATTTGTGCATTGCTATTAGCTTGTTATATAAGGGATATTGGAATTATTGATAGCATATCATGTATATTTATGTGCATTGTTTGTTACAGCGTTATGTACATGCATTTTCTTCTATGATTCAACCATGCATTTTAATATTTATGTTTGTTTGTCTGTGTAAAGTTTTATTGTTCAATTTATGTGGGTAGCGTGGGTCTGGTTGTCCGGGTGATGTGACGGTCCCCATGACATCATCGTCTTTCGACGTGGCCTGAGCGGCAACCGGAGACAGAGCTGCGGACAATCAGACACACCGGGGGTGACATATGGGGTATATAAGGTAAGACTTGAGACACATTTTTTTATGTCCTGATGACGAGTTTTCTAATAAACTCGAAACTTTGACATTTGCGACTGGCTATCATCCGTGTTTATCAGACCGAAGAGTGTCACCGACCATTGCCTCTATCTAATCTCCTTCAGTGTGCACCACGGCGAGTATACTATATTTTATAGGAGTGCCTACCTCTGCTGCTTTTCTCTCTCTCTCTCTATATATATATATATATATATATATATATATATATATATATATACATATACATATATACAAAGTCAGAAAGTCAGAAACCCACTGCACTCGCCACTCCCAGGACTGGGGTGCAAGTGGCCTGTGACCACATTGCCTAAATAAAAAAAAAAACAGAAAACCCAGCACTCACCATGTCCAAACACTCACAATGATGTCTAAATAAATAAATAAAATAATGGGGATTTGGTTCATGGATTGATCAATGCATTTTAAGCCTGCAGCCCACATCACGGGACCCCACTTCTCTGCAGGTCCTACACTATCCGTCACACTAATGGAAACCTGGTAGCTGTTATCACATAGTTTAAACTGAAAAATGTTACCTGGGTTAAAGCTCACCTGCCAGCTACTGGCTTTTTAAATTATGGCAGAAGCAGCTCGAGATTTGTTACAACATCTACAATTTGTTACAACATCTACAAACGTTTTTCCACTAAGTGCCATCCTAATAGCGGATCTGTGTAGTGCCATCCGCTCCTTAAAGGTGTGGATGGTCTTACCCACATATATAACAAAAGAACTATATATATATGTGGGTAAGACCATATACCCACATATATATATGACTTTGTTTATGCGGTTAATTTTTAATTAACCTTTTGTGATCATAGCTTTCCCATGCACCCCATGTGCAAACTCGTTTATATTAACCTGCGTCAGCTGTTCTTTTGGTAGTATGATAGAAGCTATGTTAGGTGACTGCCTTACCTTTAAAAGCCAGTAGCTGGCAGGTGAGCTTTAAACCAGGTAACATTTTTTCAGTTTAAACTATGTGATAACAGCTACCAGGTTTCCATTAGTGTGACGGATAGTGTAGGACCTGCAGAGAAGTGGGGTCCCGTGATGTGGGCTACGGGCTTAAAATGCATTGATCAATCCATGAACCAAATCCCCATTATTTATTTATTTAAACAGACATCATTGTGAGTGTTTGGACATGGTGAGTGCTGGTTTTTCTGTTTCTATATATATATATATATATATATATATATATATATATATATATATATATTGTGATAGGATCATTTGTAAAGGGGTCTGTGGCAGGGACATTTGTCCCAGATTCCTGTCCTGTGTGTGTTAAATCCCCAGGGGAAAGTCTGCAGTGTAGCTGGCTTGAGTCTCGGCTTTTTGAAAAGCCGGTTTGGGTCCTTGGAGTTATGGGTGAGAGGAAGGGCTCCACCCACGGCCACTCCAGGTTTTGGGCCTTTCAGCTTGGTAACAGGCTCATTAGGGCTTCCAGCTGAGAATGGCCAGCATATGCTTAGTTTGTTTAGGACTGAGTGTCTCACCTGGGTGAGCAGACAGGGAGTCTGCTCAGAGACCCTGGGAAACCTAGCTATGAGGACTGTGCTGTGCTTTTGTTGCTGGTGAGGGCATTAGGCCCTGCCAGGTTCATGTAGTTAGGGAATCACTTGTGAAGTTAGAGCCCAGACAGGGCTAGAATTTATGTTTATGTTTTCTTTATGTAAATTCTGACATTGTACAATAAAGACTGGCGCCGACCAGCTTGTACTCGCATCCAGACTGGTGTGCTGTTTCCCCACTGCTGTGTGTGTAAGAAAGGAGTCCTTCTACCCAGGAGAGGGACCCCAACCCGACTGAAGGTCACATATGGTGGAGAATGCAGGCAACTACACACTGAAAGGTGCAGCAAGAACATTTTTTACATTTAAAATTTAAAGGGACAGACACCAGTTTCTCAGTGTGGATAAAAATTGTGTCCTTTGAGGTCTTTAGAGGTGTTGTCGGCAGATGCCGAGAGAAGCCAGGTTTTGCTACAAACCTACACCTAAGGACAGCACGGAGGACTTTGTAAAAGCCTTGCTTCAGGCTACGGCAGCTCAGAAAGAAGCTACCAGGGCTTAATAGGAGATCCTAACTCGCTGGGAGTTCCATGTGGACAAGCCACCACGTTCACAGATGCATGACCTCGTCCACCTGACCTCAAAATGGCTACAGCCCGAGACGCTGACGGGACCGCAGATCGTGGAAAGAGTCGTGATGGACCGGTATCTGCGATCGCTACCTGCATCTCTGCGCAAGTGGGTGAGCCGTGCAGACCCTAAGTCCGTGGACCAGTTGGTCGAGCTGGTGGAGAGGTATATGGCGGCTGAGGAACTGATGAGTATGCCCCACTGAACCCCGATGGCACACCGGCAAACTCCCACAGACACTGGTAAGACTGTTCCAGGGGAGAAGGGTGCTGGGCGGTGGAGTGAACTTAAGACTGAGGGTGTAGAACCTGGAGACAGGCCTGGCAGGCAAGGAAGGTTCTTACCCCATAAGAGACTTGATGATAATATGATACAATGTTTCCGATGTAGTGAATTGTGCCATATTGATGCTAATTGTCCACTCACCTCTGAAGCTATGCAATGTGATAATGCTTATGTCCGTCGCAGAATGTCTTTCTTTGCACAGCCTGTCTGTACTACTGACCGACGGGCTGAGACAGATACGCAAGTGTGTAAGGTGATTGTAGAGGGCAAACAAGTAGTGGCTCTGTTAGGTTCGGGCAGCCTGGTTACGCTTATGAAAGCTGAGTTAGTGAACCCCTTGAAGCGCAGGGGGAAAACTGTTGGTGTGGCCTGTATACATGGTGATACTATGCATTGTTACTGCAGAAGTGAACATAGAGACACAGTGTGGTTCCACTATAGTCTCTGTAGATTTGGTGCCTGGATTGAAGTATGGTGTAATGTTGGGGAGAGAGCTCAGGTGTGAGCTAATGATGTGAGCTAATGAGAAGTCCGAGCAGTCAGGCTGGTGGAGACAGTCTAGTTGGGACTGTAACAGCCAGAGAGCCCAGTGAAGCTGAGCGAGCCATTGGGGGCCAGGAGGAAAGTGTCTGGACCTTGCAGGAGGCAAGGGGGGACCACAAAACTCTCTGACCGTGGGTCATTGAAGCAGTAAAGCTGCGGGCTGAGAAAGCCAGGGCCTATATCTGTGTGTTACAGGGAAGGCCACCAGGATTGTGTTTGTGATGCAGTGGCAGGGGAAGTTGCTTCTGAGTTCGAGAAGTTCCCTGTTTCTAGCGTGATTTTTTTTATGAGATGGGAAGTAACTCATTTGAGAGGATTGCTGATGCAGTGGCAGGGGAAGTTGCTTCTGAGTTCGAGAAGTTCCCTGTTTCTAGCGTGATTTTTTAACCAGAGATTAAAAAGCCAGTAAACTTAGCGCTTTTGGCTCCTGAAGTGACATTAGCAGGAAGTAAAGGAATTTCCTAGCAGTAATAGTGTTTTGTTCTCAGACGTGCCAGGCAAGGCCACAGTCATTGAACATGATATAATCACTGACCCAGGGGATAAGATTAACCTAAAGTTCTGTAGGTTAACGGAAGCCCAAGGAGAATCGGTGTCTAGAGAAGTTAAAAAATGTTGGAACTGGGTGTAATGGATCGAAAGTTGAACAGTGTGTGTCAAAATTCGATGCCTACCCAATGCCAATAGTGGATGAGCTAATTGAAAGGCTAGGAACAGCCAGGTAGTTTGCCACATTAGACTTATCCAAAGAGTATTGGCAAGTGCCGTAGGCTGAGGATGCCAAAGAAAAGACAACTTTCTGACGCCAGAAGGGTTGTTCCAATATAAGATGTTGCCCTTTGGGGTTATGAGGGGCACCAGCGACCTTCCAGAGGATGTTAGACAGAGTTCTAAGATCCCATAGATGGTATGCTGCTGCTTGTTAGGTGTTGTAGTCATTTATAGTACTGTTTGGCAGTCTCATTTGCCCAGGGTGTAAGCAGTGTTGGATTCCATCCGTAGGGCAGGGTTGACAGCTAGCCCAGAGAAATGTTGCCTACGGATGGAGGAAGTAAAGTGTTTTGGTTACACTGTTGGCAGAGGTATAATAAAGCCACACAGGCCAGGAGGCAACTTGGCCAATGCAGACGCGTTGTCACGCGTTCATTGTTTGGGGGCTTCAGTTGTTCCACCCCACAGGTTGAAACAAAGGGGGGGATATGTGATAGGATCACTGGTAAAGGGGTCTGTGGCAGGGACATTTGTCCCAGATTCCTGTCCTATGTGTGTTAAATCCCCAGGGGAAAGTCTGCAGTGTAGCAGGCTTGAGTCTCGGCTTTTTGAAAAGCCGGTTTGGATCCTGGGAGTTATGGGTGAGAGGAAGGGCTCCACCCACGCCCACTCCTGGTTTTGGACCTTTCAGCTTGGTAACAGGCTCATTAGGGCTTCCAGCTGAGAATGGCCAACATATGCTTAGTTTGTTTAGGGCTGAGTGTCTCACCTGGGTGAGCAGACAGGGAGTCTGCTCAGAGACCCTGGGAAACCTAGCTATGAGGACTGTGCTGTGCTTTTGTTGCTGGTGAGAGCATTAGGCCCTGCCAGGTACATGTAGTTAGGGAATCACTTGTGAAGTTAGAGACCAGACAGGGCTAGGATTTATGTTTGTTTTCTTTATGTAAATTCTGACATTGTACAATAAAGACTGGCGCCGACCAGCTTGTTCTCGCATCCAGACTGGTGTGCTGTTTCCCCACTGCTGTGTGTGTAAGAAAGGAGTCCTTCGACCCAGGAGAGGGACCCCAACCCGACTGAAGGTCACTATATATATATGTATATGTGTATATATATATATATATACACAGTATATATACATACATAGTTAATGCATACGTGCATACTTTTGAAAAAGCATTTCAGGGAGATTGTGAAAGGAGCACCTATGAGCGTGGTGGTAAAGTGGACCTACTGCTACATCTGAGAGGCGTGCCATAAATAGATTTACATCCAAATGTAAATGAGCCCCAAAGCAGCTTGTAAGATCTATTTGTTGATGAAAACACTGATACTTTTCAGAAAATGCATGTAGCCATATGGATCATTGTGTCTTATAACAAATGCAGGGAAATTATACTAATGATCCCATTTGAATGTATACAGTGCATCTGGAAAGTATTCACAGTGCTTCACTTTTTCCACATTTTGTAATGTTACAGCGTTATTCCAAAATGGAATAAAATAATTTTTGTCCTAAAAATTGTACACACAATACCCCATAATGACAACGTGTAAACATATTTTTTTTTAGATATTTGCAAATTTAATAAAAAAAAAAACCTAAGAAATCACATGTACATAAGTATTCACAGCCTTTGCCATGAAACTCAAAATTTAGCTCAGGTGTATCCTGTTTCCACTGATCATCCTTGTGATGTTCCTACAGCTAAATTGGAGTCCACGTGACACCTGTGGTAAATTCAGTTGATTGGACATGATTTTGAAAGGCATACATCTGTCTATATAAGGTCCCACACTTGACAGTGCATGTCAGAGCACAAACCAAGCATGAAGTCCAAGGAATTGTCTGTAGACCTCCGAGACAGGATTGTCTCGAGGAATAAATCTGGGGAAGGGTACAGAAAAATATCTGCTGCTTTGAAGGTCCCAATGAGCACTGTGTCCTTGTTCATCTGTAAATGGAAGAAGTTCGGAACCACCAGGACTCTTCCTAGAGTTGGCCGGCCATCTAAACTGAGCGATCGGGGGAGAAAGGCCCTAGTCAGGGAGGTGACCAAGAACCCGATAGTCACTCTTTCAGAGCTACAGCATACCACTGTGGAGAGAGGAGAATCTTCCAGAAGGACAACCATCTGCAGCAATCCACCAATCAGGCCTGCATGGTAGAGTGGCCAGATGGAAGCCACTCCTTAGTAAAGAGCACAAGGCAGCCCATCTGGAGTTTGCCAAAATGCACCTGAAGGACTCTCAGACCATGAGACAAAATTCTCTGGTCTAATGAGACAAAGATTGAACTCTTTGGTGTGAATGCCAGGCGTTATGTTTGGAGGAAACCAGGCACCGCTCATCACCAGGCCAATACCATCCCTATAGTGAAACATGGTGGTGGCAGCATTATGCTGTGGGGATGTTTTTCAGTGGCAGGAACTGGGAGACTAGTCAGGATAGAGAGAAAGATGAATGCAGCAATGTACAGAGACATCCTGGATGAAAACCTGCTCCAGAGCGCTCTTGACCTCAGACTGGGGTGATGGTTCATCTTTCAGCAGGACAACGACCCTAAGCACACAGCCAAGATATCAAAGGAGTGGCTTCAGGACAACTCTGTGAATGTCCTTGAGTAGCCCAGCCAGAGCCCAGATTTGAATCCGATTGAACATCTCTGGAGAGATCTGAAAATGGCTGTGCACCAACGCTTCCCATCCAACCTGATGGAGCTTGAGAGGTACTGCAAAGAGGAATGGGCAAAACTGCACAAAGATAGGTGTGTCAAGCTTGTGACATTATATTCAAAAAGACTTGAGGCTGTAATTGCTGCCAAAGGTGCATCAACAAAGTATTGAGCAAAGGCTGGACATATGATTTCTTAGTTTTTAATTTTACTTAAATTAGCAAAAATCTCAAAAAAAACTTTTTACATGTTGTCATTATGGGGTATTGTGTGTAGAATTTTGAGGATAAAAATGAATTTATTCCATTTTGGAATAAGGCTGTAACATAACAAAATGTAGAAAAAGTGAAGTGCTGTGAATACTTTCCGGATGCAATGCATAGCTCTGTTTTTTTTTCTGTAACAGCTTCATAATGAGGGTTAGATGCAATCGGGGAGATTTTAGACTCTTCAGTCAGCGAGATTGCTACTATTTCAGGGAGTCTCCCTGACAATGAGGAAGAGTTGGCAAGTATGAGTTAATGAGGTACAGGAACTGAGGGCCTGATTCAGGTTGGATCCCAACATTTCGATCGCATGCAGTGGGTACGTGCGAATATATGGTAATCATGCCTATGCACGGAAATTGCAACCGAAAGTAACACTCAGCAAGAGTCAAATTCGGCACCTCTCTCTACATACAGGGTGAGCAGTCCGCAAGTTAGCGGAAGCATCGGTCACCTCGCGAACCATCAAACTCATACGCAGGACATTTGCTAAAATAAGCAGTACTCATGTGCCATTGCTGTTTCCTTGTTATGTGTATGCAATGATAATCTTGTTAATGAGGTTCTAGTTGTTGTATGGTTTATCTTTTATTTTTGGGCCTGTTAATGTTGTATTTTTGTTGTAAATATTGTTATTGTATTTAAGAAACAAACATCTCTCCCTCTCCCTCTCCCCCTCCCTATATAATGTGTGTGTGTGTGTGTGTGTATATATATATATATATATATAGTGACACAGTTAGGTTAGGGGGTCCCTCTCCTGGGTAGAGGAATCCTTCCTTACACACACACACAGCAGCAGGGAAGCAGTACACCAGTCTGGATGCAAGTACAAGATGGTCGGCGCCAGTCTTTATTGTACAATGTCAGAAATAACATAAAGAAAACATAAATCCTAGCCCTGTCGGGGCACTAACTTCACAGGTAGTTCCATCACTACCAGAACCTGGCAGGGCCTAATGCCCTCACCAGCAACAAAAGCACAGCACAACACTTACAGTTAGGTTTTCAAGTGTAGAAAAAGGAGGGGGATTTAACCCCCTATTGTACCTCAGCACACTGAATAATACCTGCAACAATATATGAAGACTATATGGTCATAGAAATTCAGAGATATTAGTTGCATGCATTTGCAAATACATGGGAGGCTGCTGGGCCACGTCACGGCTTCTCTGTTACCAGCAGTCCCTAACACTAAAGGGTTCACGTCCGGGGCGCAGTGCACCCCAAAAAACGTCCAGCCCAGGACCCCCCCAGGGCATCACACGAAAATGTAAAAAGAGTGACAGTGCAGTGTAAAGTATAGCTGTGTGTGATTAATCATTAAGTGTGGAATGAGAGGTTAAAATATATGTGAAAAAATACATGAATAATAAACAAACATAAAAGGTGATGTGAAAAGCAACTATGTGTATTAAGTGGTGATGCCCTGAGGAGGCCCAGCCAGACCAGTCCCAGGGGCCCTACGCCCAAACGCTCACCCCAAATGTAAAATATACCAATTATAAGGCCTCATGATAAAGGCACATATATAATTTTGTCAAATGTAAGGCCTCATGATAAAGGCACATACATAAATGCATCCAAATTGAGAGCCAGCTTACCTGGGAGTCACCCCTGGGAACTCCAACTAGCACTACTAGAACCAGCATGCCCTACTAATGCTGGCTCCTTCATGCAACTCATAACAAACAAAAATGGCAGCTGCTCAATCAATCTAGCAGTACTAATCAGGTGCATGAAAGGGAGGGGGATTTAACCCCCTATTGTACCTCAGCACACTGAATAATACCTGCAACAATATATGAAGACTATATGGTCATAGAAATTCAGAGATATTAGTTGCATGCATTTGCAAATACATGGGAGGCTGCTGGGCCACGTCACGGCTTCTCTGTTACCAGCAGTCCCTAACACTAAGGGGTTCACGTCCGGGGCGCAGTGCACCCCAAAAAACGTCCAGCCCAGGACCCCCCCAGGGCATCACACGAAAATGGAAAAAGAGTGACAGTGCAGTGTAAAGTATAGCTGTGTGTGAGTAATCATTAAGTGTGGAATGAGAGGTTAAAATATATGTGAAAAAATACATGAATAATAAACAAACATAAAAGGTGATGTGAAAAGCAACTATGTGTATTAAGTGGTGATGCCCTGAGGAGGCCCAGCCAGACCAGTCCCAGGGGCCCTACGCCCAAACGCTCACCCCAAATGTAAAATATACCAATTATAAGGCCTCATGATGAAGGCACATATATAATTTTGTCAAATGTAAGGCCTCATGATAAATGCACATACATAAATGCATCCAAATTGAGAGCCAGCTTACCTGGAGTCACCCCTGGGAACTCCAACTAGCACTACTAGAACCAGCATGCCCTACTAATGCTGGCTCCTTCATGCAACTCATAACAAACAAACAAAAATGGCAGCTGCTCAATCAATCTAGCAGTACTAATCAGGTGCATGAAAGGGAGGGGTCAGACTAAGTAGAAAAAGGAGGGGGATTTAACCCCCTATTGTACCTCAGCACACTGAATAATACCTGCAACAATATATGAAGACTATATGGTCATAGAAATTCAGAGATATTAGTTGCATGCATTTGCAAATACATGGGAGGCTGCTGGGCCACGTCACGGCTTCTCTGTTACCAGCAGTCCCTAACACTAAGGGGTTCACGTCCGGGGCGCAGAGCACCCCAAAAAACGTCCAGCCCAGGACCCCCCCAGGGCATCACACGAAAATGGAAAAAGAGTGACAGTGCAGTGTAAAGTATAGCTGTGTGTGAGTAATCATTAAGTGTGGAATGAGAGGTTAAAATATATGTGAAAAAATACATGAATAATAAACAAACATAAAAGGTGATGTGAAAAGCAACTATGTGTATTAAGTGGTGATGCCCTGAGGAGGCCCAGCCAGACCAGTCCCAGGGGCCCTACGCCCAAACGCTCACCCCAAATGTAAAATATACCAATTATAAGGCCTCATGATAAAGGCACATATATAATTTTGTCAAATGTAAGGCCTCATGATAAAGGCACATACATAAATGCATCCAAATTGAGAGCCAGCTTACCTGGGAGTCACCCCTGGGAACTCCAGCTAGCACTACTAGAACCAGCATGCCCTACTAATGCTGGCTCCTTCATGCAACTCATAACAAAAACAAAAATGGCAGCTGCTCAATCAATCTAGCAGTACTAATCAGGTGCATGAAAGGGAGGGGTCAGACTAAGTAGAAAAAGGAGGGGGATTTAACCCCCTATTGTACCTCAGCACACTGAATAATACCTGCAACAATATATGAAGACTATATGGTCATAGAAATTCAGAGATATTAGTTGCATGCATTTGCAAATACATGGGAGGCTGCTGGGCCACGTCACGGCTTCTCTGTTACCAGCAGTCCCTAACACTAAGGGGTTCACGTCCGGGGCGCAGTGCACCCCAAAAAATGTCCAGCCCAGGACCCCCCCAGGGCATCACACGAAAATGTAAAAAGAGTGACAGTGCAGTGTAAAGTATAGCTGTGTGTGATTAATAATTAAGTGTGGAATGAGAGGTTAAAATATATGTGAAAAAATACATGAATAATAAACAAACATAAAAGGTGATGTGAAAAGCAACTATGTGTATTAAGTGGTGATGCCCTGAGGAGGCCCAGCCAGACCAGTCCCAGGGGCCCTACGCCCAAACGCTCACCCCAAATGTAAAATATACCAATTATAAGGCCTCATGATAAAGGCACATATATAATTTTGTCAAATGTAAGGCCTCATGATAAAGGCACATACATAAATGCATCCAAATTGAGAGCCAGCTTACCTGGGAGTCACCCCTGGGAACTCCAACTAGCACTACTAGAACCAGCATGCCCTACTAATGCTGGCTCCTTCATGCAACTCATAACAAACAAAAATGGCAGCTGCTCAATCAATCTAGCAGTACTAATCAGGTGCATGAAAGGGAGGGGGATTTAACCCCCTATTGTACCTCAGCACACTGAATAATACCTGCAACAATATATGAAGACTATATGGTCATAGAAATTCAGAGATATTAGTTGCATGCATTTGCAAATACATGGGAGGCTGCTGGGCCACGTCACGGCTTCTCTGTTACCAGCAGTCCCTAACACTAAGGGGTTCACGTCCGGGGCGCAGTGCACCCCAAAAAACGTCCAGCCCAGGACCCCCCCAGGGCATCACACGAAAATGGAAAAAGAGTGACAGTGCAGTGTAAAGTATAGCTGTGTGTGAGTAATCATTAAGTGTGGAATGAGAGGTTAAAATATATGTGAAAAAATACATGAATAATAAACAAACATAAAAGGTGATGTGAAAAGCAACTATGTGTATTAAGTGGTGATGCCCTGAGGAGGCCCAGCCAGACCAGTCCCAGGGGCCCTACGCCCAAACGCTCACCCCAAATGTAAAATATACCAATTATAAGGCCTCATGATAAAGGCACATATATAATTTTGTCAAATGTAAGGCCTCATGATAAATGCACATATATAAATGCATCCAAATTGAGAGCCAGCTTACCTGGAGTCACCCCTGGGAACTCCAACTAGCACTACTAGAACCAGCATGCCCTACTAATGCTGGCTCCTTCATGCAACTCATAACAAACAAACAAAAATGGCAGCTGCTCAATCAATCTAGCAGTACTAATCAGGTGCATGAAAGGGAGGGGTCAGACTAAGTAGAAAAAGGAGGGGGATTTAACCCCCTATTGTACCTCAGCACACTGAATAATACCTGCAACAATATATGAAGACTATATGGTCATAGAAATTCAGAGATATTAGTTGCATGCATTTGCAAATACATGGGAGGCTGCTGGGCCACGTCACGGCTTCTCTGTTACCAGCAGTCCCTAACACTAAGGGGTTCACGTCCGGGGCGCAGAGCACCCCAAAAAACATCCAGCCCAGGACCCCCCCAGGGCATCACACGAAAATGGAAAAAGAGTGACAGTGCAGTGTAAAGTATAGCTGTGTGTGAGTAATCATTAAGTGTGGAATGAGAGGTTAAAATATATGTGAAAAAATACATGAATAATAAACAAACATAAAAGGTGATGTGAAAAGCAACTATGTGTATTAAGTGGTGATGCCCTGAGGAGGCCCAGCCAGACCAGTCCCAGGGGCCCTACGCCCAAACGCTCACCCCAAATGTAAAATATACCAATTATAAGGCCTCATGATAAAGGCACATATATAATTTTGTCAAATGTAAGGCCTCATGATAAAGGCACATACATAAATGCATCCAAATTGAGAGCCAGCTTACCTGGGAGTCACCCCTGGGAACTCCAGCTAGCACTACTAGAACCAGCATGCCCTACTAATGCTGGCTCCTTCATGCAACTCATAACAAAAACAAAAATGGCAGCTGCTCAATCAATCTAGCAGTACTAATCAGGTGCATGAAAGGGAGGGGTCAGACTAAGTAGAAAAAGGAGGGGGATTTAAACCCCTATTGTACCTCAGCACACTGAATAATACCTGCAACAATATATGAAGACTATATGGTCATAGAAATTCAGAGATATTAGTTGCATGCATTTGCAAATACATGGGAGGCTGCTGGGCCACGTCACGGCTTCTCTGTTACCAGCAGTCCCTAACACTAAGGGGTTCACGTCCGGGGCGCAGAGCACCCCAAAAAACGTCCAGCCCAGGACCCCCCCAGGGCATCACACGAAAATGGAAAAAGAGTGACAGTGCAGTGTAAAGTATAGCTGTGTGTGAGTAATCATTAAGTGTGGAATGAGAGGTTAAAATATATGTGAAAAAATACATGAATAATAAACAAACATAAAAGGTGATGTGAAAAGCAACTATGTGTATTAAGTGGTGATGCCCTGAGGAGGCCCAGCCAGACCAGTCCCAGGGGCCCTACGCCCAAACGCTCACCCCAAATGTAAAATATACCAATTATAAGGCCTCATGATAAAGGCACATATATAATTTTGTCAAATGTAAGGCCTCATGATAAAGGCACATACATAAATGCATCCAAATTGAGAGCCAGCTTACCTGGGAGTCACCCCTGGGAACTCCAACTAGCACTACTAGAACCAGCATGCCCTACTAATGCTGGCTCCTTCATGCAACTCATAACAAAAACAAAAATGGCAGCTGCTCAATCAATCTAGCAGTACTAATCAGGTGCATGAAAGGGAGGGGTCAGACTAAGTAGAAAAAGGAGGGGGATTTAACCCCCTATTGTACCTCAGCACACTGAATAATACCTGCAACAATATATGAAGACTATATGGTCATAGAAATTCAGAGATATTAGTTGCATGCATTTGCAAATACATGGGAGGCTGCTGGGCCACGTCACGGCTTCTCTGTTACCAGCAGTCCCTAACACTAAGGGGTTCACGTCCGGGGCGCAGTGCACCCCAAAAAACATCCAGCCCAGGACCCCCCCCAGGGCATCACACGAAAATGGAAAAAGAGTGACAGTGCAGTGTAAAGTATAGCTGTGTGTGAGTAATCATTAAGTGTGGAATGAGAGGTTAAAATATATGTGAAAAAATACATGAATAATAAATAAACATAAAAGGTGATGTGAAAAGCAACTATGTGTATTAAGTGGTGATGCCCTGAGGAGGCCCAGCCAGACCAGTCCCAGGGGCCCTACGCCCAAACGCTCACCCCAAATGTAAAATATACCAATTATAAGGCCTCATGATAAAGGCACATATATAATTTTGTCAAATGTAAGGCCTCATGATAAATGCACATACATAAATGCATCCAAATTGAGAGCCAGCTTACCTGGAGTCACCCCTGGGAACTCCAACTAGCACTACTAGAACCAGCATGCCCTACTAATGCTGGCTCCTTCATGCAACTCATAACAAACAAACAAAAATGGCAGCTGCTCAATCAATCTAGCAGTACTAATCAGGTGCATGAAAGGGAGGGGTCAGACTAAGTAGAAAAAGGAGGGGGATTTAAACCCCTATTGTACCTCAGCACACTGAATAATACCTGCAACAATATATGAAGACTATATGGTCATAGAAATTCAGAGATATTAGTTGCATGCATTTGCAAATACATGGGAGGCTGCTGGGCCACGTCACGGCTTCTCTGTTACCAGCAGTCCCTAACACTAAGGGGTTCACGTCCGGGGCGCAGAGCACCCCAAAAAACGTCCAGCCCAGGACCCCCCCAGGGCATCACACGAAAATGGAAAAAGAGTGACAGTGCAGTGTAAAGTATAGCTGTGTGTGAGTAATCATTAAGTGTGGAATGAGAGGTTAAAATATATGTGAAAAAATACATGAATAATAAACAAACATAAAAGGTGATGTGAAAAGCAACTATGTGTATTAAGTGGTGATGCCCTGAGGAGGCCCAGCCAGACCAGTCCCAGGGGCCCTACGCCCAAACGCTCACCCCAAATGTAAAATATACCAATTATAAGGCCTCATGATAAAGGCACATATATAATTTTGTCAAATGTAAGGCCTCATGATAAAGGCACATACATAAATGCATCCAAATTGAGAGCCAGCTTACCTGGGAGTCACCCCTGGGAACTCCAACTAGCACTACTAGAACCAGCATGCCTTACTAATGCTGGCTCCTTCATGCAACTCATAACAAACAAACAAAAATGGCAGCTGCCTAATCAATCTAGCACTACTAATCAGGTGCATGAAAGGGAGGGGTCAGACTAAGTAGAAAAAGGAGGGGGATTTAACCCCCTATTGTACCTCAGCACACTGAATAATACCTGCAACAATATATGAAGACTATATGGTCATAGAAATTCAGAGATATTAGTTGCATGCATTTGCAAATACATGGGAGGCTGCTGGGCCACATCACGGCTTCTCTGTTACCAGCAGTCCCTAACACTAAGGGGTTCACGTCCGGGGCGCAGTGCACCCCAAAAAACGTCCAGCCCAGGAACCCCCCAGGGCATCACACGAAAATGGAAAAAGAGTGACAGTGCAGTGTAAAGTATAGCTGTGTGTGAGTAATCATTAAGAGTGGAATGAGAGGTTAAAATATATGTGAAAAAATACATGAATAATAAACAAACATAAAAGGTGATGTGAAAAGCAACTATGTGTATTAAGTGGTGATGCCCTGAGGAGGCCCAGCCAGACCAGTCTCAGGGGCCCTACGCCCAAATGCTCACCCCAAATGTAAAATATACCAATTATAAGGCCTCATGATAAAGGCACATATATAATTTTGTCAAATGTAAGGCCTCATGATAAAGGCACATACATAAATGCATCCAAATTAAGAGCCAGCTTACCTGGGAGTCACCCCTGGGAACTCCAACTAGCACTACTAGAACCAGCATGCCCTACTAATGCTGGCTCCTTCATGCAACTCATAACAAACAAAAATGGCAGCTGCTCAATCAATCTAGCAGTACTAATCAGGTGCATGAAAGGGAGGGGTCAGACTAAGTAGAAAAAGGAGGGGGATTTAACCCCCTATTGTACCTCAGCACACTGAATAATACCTGCAACAATATATGAAGACTATATGGTCATAGAAATTCAGAGATATTAGTTGCATGCATTTGCAAATACATGGGAGGCTGCTGGGCCACGTCACGGCTTCTCTGTTACCAGCAGTCCCTAACACTAAGGGGTTCACGTCCGGGGCGCAGTGCACCCCAAAAAATGTCCAGCCCAGGACCCCCCCAGGGCATCCCACGAAAATGGAAAAAGAGTGACAGTACAGTGTAAAGTATAGCTGTGTGTGAGTAATCATTAAGTGTGGAATGAGAGGTTAAAATATATGTGAAAAAATTCATGAATAATAAACAAACATAAAAGGTGATGTGAAAAGCAACTATGTGTATTAAGTGGTGATGCCCTGAGGAGGCCCAGCCAGACCAGTCCCAGGGGCCCTACGCCCAAACGCTCACCCCAAATGTAAAATATACCAATTATAAGGCCTCATGATAAAGGCACATATATAATTTTGTCAAATGTAAGGCCTCATGATAAAGGCACATACATAAATGCATCCAAATTGAGAGCCAGCTTACCTGGGAGTCACCCCTGGGAACTCCAACTAGCACTACTAGAACCAGCATGCCCTACTAATGCTGGCTCCTTCATGCAACTCATAACAAACAAACAAAAATGGCAGCTGCTCAATCAATCTAGCAGTACTAATCAGGTGCATGAAAGGGAGGGGTCAGACTAAGTAGAAAAAGGAGGGGGATTTAACCCCCTATTGTACCTCAGCACACTGAATAATACCTGCAACAATATATGAAGACTATATGGTCATAGAAATTCAGAGATATTAGTTGCATGCATTTGCAAATACATGGGAGGCTGCTGGGCCACGTCACGGCTTCTCTGTTACCAGCAGTCCCTAACACTAAGGGGTTCACGTCCGGGGCGCAGTGCACCCCAAAAAACGTCCAGCCCAGGACCCCCCCAGGGCATCCCACGAAAATGGAAAAAGAGTGACAGTGCAGTGTAAAGTATAGCTGTGTGTGAGTAATCATTAAGTGTGGAATGAGAGGTTAAAATATATGTGAAAAAATTCATGAATAATAAACAAACATAAAAGGTGATGTGAAAAGCAACTATGTGTATTAAGTGGTGATGCCCTGAGGAGGCCCAGCCAGACCAGTCCCAGGGGCCCTACGCCCAAACGCTCACCCCAAATATAAAACATACCAATTATAAGGCCTCATGATAAAGGCACATATATAATTTTGTCAAATGTAAGGCCTCATGATAAAGGCACATACATAAATGCATCCAAATTGAGAGCCAGCTTACCTGGGAGTCACCCCTGGGAACTCCAACTAGCACTACTAGAACCAGCATGCCCTACTAATGCTGGCTCCTTCATGCAACTCATAACAAACAAACAAAAATGGCAGCTGCTCAATCAATCTAGCAGTACTAATCAGGTGCATGAAAGGGAGGGGTCAGACTAAGTAGAAAAAGGAGGGGGATTTAACCCCCTATTGTACCTCAGCACACTGAATAATACCTGCAACAATATATGAAGACTATATGGTCATAGAAATTCAGAGATATTAGTTGCATGCATTTGCAAATACATGGGAGGCTGCTGGGCCACGTCACGGCTTCTCTGTTACCAGCAGTCCCTAACACTAAGGGGTTCACGTCCGGGGCGCAGTGCACCCCAAAAAACGTCCAGCCCAGGACCCCCCCAGGGCATCCCACGAAAATGGAAAAAGAGTGACAGTGCAGTGTAAAGTATAGCTGTGTGTGAGTAATCATTAAGTGTGGAATGAGAGGTTAAAATATATGTGAAAAAATACATGAATAATAAACAAACATAAAAGGTGATGTGAAAAGCAACTATGTGTATTAAGTGGTGATGCCCTGAGGAGGCCCAGCCAGACCAGTCCCAGGGGCCCTACGCCCAAACGCTCACCCCAAATGTAAAATATACCAATTATAAGGCCTCATGATAAAGGCACATATATAATTTTGTCAAATGTAAGGCCTCATGATAAATGCACATACATAAATGCTTCCAAATTGAGAGCCAGCTTACCTGGGAGTCACCCCTAGGATCTCCAACTAGCACTACTAGAACCAGCATGCCCTACTAATGCTTGCTCCTTCATGCAACTCATAACAAACAATCAAAAATGGCAGCTGCTCAATCAATCTAGCAGTACTAATCAGGTGCATGAAAGGGAGGGGTCAGACTAAGTAGAAAAAGGAGGGGGATTTAACCCCCTATTGTACCTCAGCACACTGAATAATACCTGCAACAATATATGAAGACTATATGGTCATAGAAATTCAGAGATATTAGTTGCATGCATTTGCAATTACATGGGAGGCTGCTTGGCCACGTCACGGCTTCTCTGTTACCAGCAGTCCCTAACACTAAAGGGTTCATGTCCGGGGCACAGTGCACCCCAAAAAATGTCCAGCCCAGGACCCCCCCAGGGCATCAAACGAAAATGGAAAAAGAGTGACAGTGCAGTGTAAAGTATAGCTATGTGTGAGTAATCATTAAGTGTGGAATGAGAGGTTAAAATATATGTGAAAAAATACATGAATAATAAACAAACATAAAAGGTGATGTGAAAAGCAACTATGTGTATTAAGTGGTGATGCCCTGAGAAGACCCAGCCAGACCAGTCCCAGGGGCCCTACGCCCAAACGCTCACCCCAAATGTAAAATATACCAATTATAAGGCCTCATGATAAAGGCACATATATAATTTTGTCAAATGTAAGGCCTCATGATAAAGGCACATACATAAATGCATCCAAATTGAGAGCCAGCTTACCTGGGAGTCACCCCTGGGAACTCCAACTAGCACTACTAGAACCAGCATGCCCTACTAATGCTGGCTCCTTCATGCAACTCATAACAAAAACAAAAATGGCAGCTGCTCAATCAATCTAGCAGTACTAATCAGGTGCATGAAAGGGAGGGGTCAGACTAAGTAGAAAAAGGAGGGGGATTTAAACCCCTATTGTACCTCAGCACACTGAATAATACCTGCAACAATATATGAAGACTATATGGTCATAGAAATTCAGAGATATTAGTTGCATGCATTTGCAAATACATGGGAGGCTGCTGGGCCACGTCACGGCTTCTCTGTTACCAGCAGTCCCTAACACTAAGGGGTTCACGTCCGGGGCGCAGAGCACCCCAAAAAACGTCCAGCCCAGGACCCCCCCAGGGCATCACACGAAAATGGAAAAAGAGTGACAGTGCAGTGTAAAGTATAGCTGTGTGTGAGTAATCATTAAGTGTGGAATGAGAGGTTAAAATATATGTGAAAAAATACATGAATAATAAACAAACATAAAAGGTGATGTGAAAAGCAACTATGTGTATTAAGTGGTGATGCCCTGAGGAGGCCCAGCCAGACCAGTCCCAGGGGCCCTACGCCCAAACGCTCACCCCAAATGTAAAATATACCAATTATAAGGCCTCATGATAAAGGCACATATATAATTTTGTCAAATGTAAGGCCTCATGATAAAGGCACATACATAAATGCATCCAAATTGAGAGCCAGCTTACCTGGGAGTCACCCCTGGGAACTCCAACTAGCACTACTAGAACCAGCATGCCCTACTAATGCTGGCTCCTTCATGCAACTCATAACAAAAACAAAAATGGCAGCTGCTCAATCAATCTAGCAGTACTAATCAGGTGCATGAAAGGGAGGGGTCAGACTAAGTAGAAAAAGGAGGGGGATTTAACCCCCTATTGTACCTCAGCACACTGAATAATACCTGCAACAATATATGAAGACTATATGGTCATAGAAATTCAGAGATATTAGTTGCATGCATTTGCAAATACATGGGAGGCTGCTGGGCCACGTCACGGCTTCTCTGTTACCAGCAGTCCCTAACACTAAGGGGTTCACGTCCGGGGCGCAGTGCACCCCAAAAAACATCCAGCCCAGGACCCCCCCCAGGGCATCACACGAAAATGGAAAAAGAGTGACAGTGCAGTGTAAAGTATAGCTGTGTGTGAGTAATCATTAAGTGTGGAATGAGAGGTTAAAATATATGTGAAAAAATACATGAATAATAAATAAACATAAAAGGTGATGTGAAAAGCAACTATGTGTATTAAGTGGTGATGCCCTGAGGAGGCCCAGCCAGACCAGTCCCAGGGGCCCTACGCCCAAACGCTCACCCCAAATGTAAAATATACCAATTATAAGGCCTCATGATAAAGGCACATATATAATTTTGTCAAATGTAAGGCCTCATGATAAATGCACATACATAAATGCATCCAAATTGAGAGCCAGCTTACCTGGAGTCACCCCTGGGAACTCCAACTAGCACTACTAGAACCAGCATGCCCTACTAATGCTGGCTCCTTCATGCAACTCATAACAAACAAACAAAAATGGCAGCTGCTCAATCAATCTAGCAGTACTAATCAGGTGCATGAAAGGGAGGGGTCAGACTAAGTAGAAAAAGGAGGGGGATTTAAACCCCTATTGTACCTCAGCACACTGAATAATACCTGCAACAATATATGAAGACTATATGGTCATAGAAATTCAGAGATATTAGTTGCATGCATTTGCAAATACATGGGAGGCTGCTGGGCCACGTCACGGCTTCTCTGTTACCAGCAGTCCCTAACACTAAGGGGTTCACGTCCGGGGCGCAGAGCACCCCAAAAAACGTCCAGCCCAGGACCCCCCCAGGGCATCACACGAAAATGGAAAAAGAGTGACAGTGCAGTGTAAAGTATAGCTGTGTGTGAGTAATCATTAAGTGTGGAATGAGAGGTTAAAATATATGTGAAAAAATACATGAATAATAAACAAACATAAAAGGTGATGTGAAAAGCAACTATGTGTATTAAGTGGTGATGCCCTGAGGAGGCCCAGCCAGACCAGTCCCAGGGGCCCTACGCCCAAACGCTCACCCCAAATGTAAAATATACCAATTATAAGGCCTCATGATAAAGGCACATATATAATTTTGTCAAATGTAAGGCCTCATGATAAAGGCACATACATAAATGCATCCAAATTGAGAGCCAGCTTACCTGGGAGTCACCCCTGGGAACTCCAACTAGCACTACTAGAACCAGCATGCCTTACTAATGCTGGCTCCTTCATGCAACTCATAACAAACAAACAAAAATGGCAGCTGCCTAATCAATCTAGCACTACTAATCAGGTGCATGAAAGGGAGGGGTCAGACTAAGTAGAAAAAGGAGGGGGATTTAACCCCCTATTGTACCTCAGCACACTGAATAATACCTGCAACAATATATGAAGACTATATGGTCATAGAAATTCAGAGATATTAGTTGCATGCATTTGCAAATACATGGGAGGCTGCTGGGCCACGTCACGGCTTCTCTGTTACCAGCAGTCCCTAACACTAAGGGGTTCACGTCCGGGGCGCAGTGCACCCCAAAAAACGTCCAGCCCAGGAACCCCCCAGGGCATCACACGAAAATGGAAAAAGAGTGACAGTGCAGTGTAAAGTATAGCTGTGTGTGAGTAATCATTAAGAGTGGAATGAGAGGTTAAAATATATGTGAAAAAATACATGAATAATAAACAAACATAAAAGGTGATGTGAAAAGCAACTATGTGTATTAAGTGGTGATGCCCTGAGGAGGCCCAGCCAGACCAGTCTCAGGGGCCCTACGCCCAAATGCTCACCCCAAATGTAAAATATACCAATTATAAGGCCTCATGATAAAGGCACATATATAATTTTGTCAAATGTAAGGCCTCATGATAAAGGCACATACATAAATGCATCCAAATTAAGAGCCAGCTTACCTGGGAGTCACCCCTGGGAACTCCAACTAGCACTACTAGAACCAGCATGCCCTACTAATGCTGGCTCCTTCATGCAACTCATAACAAACAAAAATGGCAGCTGCTCAATCAATCTAGCAGTACTAATCAGGTGCATGAAAGGGAGGGGTCAGACTAAGTAGAAAAAGGAGGGGGATTTAACCCCCTATTGTACCTCAGCACACTGAATAATACCTGCAACAATATATGAAGACTATATGGTCATAGAAATTCAGAGATATTAGTTGCATGCATTTGCAAATACATGGGAGGCTGCTGGGCCACGTCACGGCTTCTCTGTTACCAGCAGTCCCTAACACTAAGGGGTTCACGTCCGGGGCGCAGTGCACCCCAAAAAATGTCCAGCCCAGGACCCCCCCAGGGCATCCCACGAAAATGGAAAAAGAGTGACAGTACAGTGTAAAGTATAGCTGTGTGTGAGTAATCATTAAGTGTGGAATGAGAGGTTAAAATATATGTGAAAAAATTCATGAATAATAAACAAACATAAAAGGTGATGTGAAAAGCAACTATGTGTATTAAGTGGTGATGCCCTGAGGAGGCCCAGCCAGACCAGTCCCAGGGGCCCTACGCCCAAACGCTCACCCCAAATGTAAAATATACCAATTATAAGGCCTCATGATAAAGGCACATATATAATTTTGTCAAATGTAAGGCCTCATGATAAAGGCACATACATAAATGCATCCAAATTGAGAGCCAGCTTACCTGGGAGTCACCCCTGGGAACTCCAACTAGCACTACTAGAACCAGCATGCCCTACTAATGCTGGCTCCTTCATGCAACTCATAACAAACAAACAAAAATGGCAGCTGCTCAATCAATCTAGCAGTACTAATCAGGTGCATGAAAGGGAGGGGTCAGACTAAGTAGAAAAAGGAGGGGGATTTAACCCCCTATTGTACCTCAGCACACTGAATAATACCTGCAACAATATATGAAGACTATATGGTCATAGAAATTCAGAGATATTAGTTGCATGCATTTGCAAATACATGGGAGGCTGCTGGGCCATGTCACGGCTTCTCTGTTACCAGCAGTCCCTAACACTAAGGGGTTCACGTCCGGGGCGCAGTGCACCCCAAAAAACGTCCAGCCCAGGACCCCCCCAGGGCATCCCACGAAAATGGAAAAAGAGTGACAGTGCAGTGTAAAGTATAGCTGTGTGTGAGTAATCATTAAGTGTGGAATGAGAGGTTAAAATATATGTGAAAAAATTCATGAATAATAAACAAACATAAAAGGTGATGTGAAAAGCAACTATGTGTATTAAGTGGTGATGCCCTGAGGAGGCCCAGCCAGACCAGTCCCAGGGGCCCTACGCCCAAACGCTCACCCCAAATATAAAACATACCAATTATAAGGCCTCATGATAAAGGCACATATATAATTTTGTCAAATGTAAGGCCTCATGATAAAGGCACATACATAAATGCATCCAAATTGAGAGCCAGCTTACCTGGGAGTCACCCCTGGGAACTCCAACTAGCACTACTAGAACCAGCATGCCCTACTAATGCTGGCTCCTTCATGCAACTCATAACAAACAAACAAAAATGGCAGCTGCTCAATCAATCTAGCAGTACTAATCAGGTGCATGAAAGGGAGGGGTCAGACTAAGTAGAAAAAGGAGGGGGATTTAACCCCCTATTGTACCTCAGCACACTGAATAATACCTGCAACAATATATGAAGACTATATGGTCATAGAAATTCAGAGATATTAGTTGCATGCATTTGCAAATACATGGGAGGCTGCTGGGCCACGTCATGGCTTCTCTGTTACCAGCAGTCCCTAACACTAAGGGGTTCACGTCCGGGGCGCAGTGCACCCCAAAAAACGTCCAGCCCAGGACCCCCCCAGGGCATCCCACGAAAATGGAAAAAGAGTGACAGTGCAGTGTAAAGTATAGCTGTGTGTGAGTAATCATTAAGTGTGGAATGAGAGGTTAAAATATATGTGAAAAAATACATGAATAATAAACAAACATAAAAGGTGATGTGAAAAGCAACTATGTGTATTAAGTGGTGATGCCCTGAGGAGGCCCAGCCAGACCAGTCCCAGGGGCCCTACGCCCAAACGCTCACCCCAAATGTAAAATATACCAATTATAAGGCCTCATGATAAAGGCACATATATAATTTTGTCAAATGTAAGGCCTCATGATAAATGCACATACATAAATGCTTCCAAATTGAGAGCCAGCTTACCTGGGAGTCACCCCTAGGATCTCCAACTAGCACTACTAGAACCAGCATGCCCTACTAATGCTTGCTCCTTCATGCAACTCATAACAAACAATCAAAAATGGCAGCTGCTCAATCAATCTAGCAGTACTAATCAGGTGCATGAAAGGGAGGGGTCAGACTAAGTAGAAAAAGGAGGGGGATTTAACCCCCTATTGTACCTCAGCACACTGAATAATACCTGCAACAATATATGAAGACTATATGGTCATAGAAATTCAGAGATATTAGTTGCATGCATTTGCAATTACATGGGAGGCTGCTTGGCCACGTCACGGCTTCTCTGTTACCAGCAGTCCCTAACACTAAAGGGTTCATGTCCGGGGCACAGTGCACCCCAAAAAATGTCCAGCCCAGGACCCCCCCAGGGCATCAAACGAAAATGGAAAAAGAGTGACAGTGCAGTGTAAAGTATAGCTATGTGTGAGTAATCATTAAGTGTGGAATGAGAGGTTAAAATATATGTGAAAAAATACATGAATAATAAACAAACATAAAAGGTGATGTGAAAAGCAACTATGTGTATTAAGTGGTGATGCCCTGAGAAGACCCAGCCAGACCAGTCCCAGGGGCCCTACGCCCAAACGCTCACCCCAAATGTAAAATATACCAATTATAAGGCCTCATGATAAAGGCACATATATAATTTTGTCAAATGTAAGGCCTCATGATAAAGGCACATACATAAATGCATCCAAATTGAGAGCCAGCTTACCTGGGAGTCACCCCTGGGAACTCCAACTAGCACTACTAGAACCAGCATGCCCTACTAATGCTGGCTCCTTCATGTAACTCATAACAAACAAACAAAAATGGCAGCTGCTCAATCAATCTAGCAGTACTAATCAGGTGCATGAAAGGGAGGGGTCAGACTAAGTAGAAAAAGGAGGGGGATTTAACCCCCTATTGTACCTCAGCACACTGAATAATACCTGCAACAATATATGAAGACTATATGGTCATAGAAATTCAGAGATATTAGTTGCATGCATTTGCAAATACATGGGAGGCTGCTGGGCCACGTCACGGCTTCTCTGTTACCAGCAGTCCCTAACACTAAGGGGTTCACGTCCGGGGTGCAGTGCACCCCAAAAAACGTCCAGCCCAGGACCCCCCCAGGGCATCACACGAAAATGGAAAAAGAGTGACAGTGCAGTGTAAAGTATAGCTGTGTGTGAGTAATCATTAAGTGTGGAATGAGAGGTTAAAATATATGTGAAAAAATACATGAATAATAAACAAACATAAAAGGTGATGTGAATAGCAACTATGTGTATTAAGTGGTGATGCCCTGAGGAGGCCCAGCCAGACCAGTCCCAGGGGCCCTACGCCCAAACGCTCACCCCTTTTTCATGAGGCCTTATAATTGGTATATTTTACATTTGGGGTGAGCGTTTGGGCGTAGGGCCCCTGGGACTGGTCTGGCTGGGCCTCCTCAGGGCATCACCACTTAATACACATAGTTGCTTTTCACATCACCTTTTATGTTTGTTTATTATTCATGTATTTTTTCACATATATTTTAACCTCTCATTCCACACTTAATGATTACTCACACACAGCTATACTTTACACTGCACTGTCACTCTTTTTCCATTTTCGTGTGATGCCCTGGGGGGGTCCTGGGCTGGACGTTTTTTGGGGTGCACTGCACCCCGGACGTGAACCCCTTAGTGTTAGGGACTGCTGGTAACAGAGAAGCCGTGACGTGGCCCAGCAGCCTCCCATGTATTTGCAAATGCATGCAACTAATATCTCTGAATTTCTATGACCATATAGTCTTCATATATTGTTGCAGGTATTATTCAGTGTGCTGAGGTACAATAGGGGGTTAAATCCCCCTCCAGGTTTTCAAGTGTCTCTGAGAAAAACTCCCTGTCTGCTCTCCCAGGTGAGACAATCAGCCCTCAACACACTAGGTTTATATTGGCCACTCTCAGGCGGAAACCTTAACAAGCCTGTTACCAGGTTGCAAGGCCCAAAACCTGGAGTAGCCGTGGGTGGAGCCCTCCCTCTCCTCTCACCCACAACCCCCAGGTCCCAAACCGGCTTTTCAAAAAGCCGAAACTCAAGCCTGCTACACTGCAGACTTTCTCCTGGGGATTTTAAACACAAAGGACAGGAATCTGGGATAAATGTCCCTGCCACAGACCACTTTACCAGTGATCCTATCACATATCCCCCCCTTTGTTTCGACCTATGGGGCGGAACAACTGAAGCCCCCAAACAATGAACGCGTGACAACGCGTCTGCTTTAAACAACAGGCCCCCTGGCCTGTGTTCCACCGAAAATGTAAAAGTTTGTAACTTCCACTCTATGGCCAACGCCTCCTTCTCCACTGTGGTACCGGGTAGGCATCGAATTTTGAAACACTGTTCAACTTTCAGAAGTCATTGCAGAAACGCACACTCCCGTCGGGCTTTGGAATCAACACAATGGGACTTGACCATTCACTATGTGATACTTCAATAACCCCTAACGCTAGCATATTTTTAATTTCTTTCGACACCGATGCTCTTGGTGCTTCTGGTAACCTATAGGGCTTTAGATTAACTTTAACCCCTGGGTCAGTGATGTCATGTTTAACGACCGAGGTTTTCCCAGATACGTCAGAGAACAGCACCCTATTTCTAACCAGAAACTCCTTGACCCCTCGTTGTTGAATTGCCGACAGGGTTTTTGCTACTGTCACTTCAGGAACTAAGGGCCCTGGACTTACTGGAGGGGCTCGGACGGCCGACAGTACCGTTCTATCTTTCCAGGGCTTTAACAGATTTATATGGTATATCTGTTCCGGCTTCCTTTTCCCCGGCTGGTAAACTTTGTAATTGACCTGTCCCACTCTTTCTAAGATTTCAAAGGACCCTTGCCATTTAGCCAAAAGTTTATTTTCCACAGTGGGAACCAACACTAACACTCTGTCCCCAGGAGCAAAGCTGTGTAACCGAGCATTGTGGTTGTATACCCTCTGCTGTGCCTGTTGAGCCTGTTCCAGGTGATCTCTCACTATTGGCACCTCTATAATAGGCAATGGAACTAGTGGACCCTTAAAATGTGGTCTGGGAGCATGATACTGACACTCAGGGCAGGATGCGCAGAAGTCAGATACCTCTTTATGAAGCCTGGGCCAGAAAAACCTCTGCATTATTCGCTCAGTGGTTTTCTCTACCCCTAGATGGCCTGCCGTTATATGACCATGGGCCAGATCCAACACTGGGCCTGATTCAGACCTACTCGCGAGCGGCTGCCCGCTCGCAAGTTGGTCGATGTTGTGCCCTGCGCATGCGCACGACGGCGGGAGCTCCGTCGTGCGCATGCGCCAGACGCGACGAGCGAAGGACTTTCCTTCGCTCTTTGTGTCTGATCAAAGGGGGCGTGCTGTCGATGTTGATTGACAGCACGCCCCCTTTGGTGGGCGTGCCGGGGGCGTGCCTCCCAGACGGAGGTGGTCCCAAGGGAATGCCTACCGTCAGAAGCCGGCCCACTGACATCACTAGTGATGTCAGTGGGAGTGATTTTGGCTCTGATAGAGCCAAAATCACTCCGGGCCTTGCAGTTGAAAAACTCAACTGCAGGCTCCGGCTCACAGTGGCGATGGTCGCGATGGTCAAGACCATCGCGGCCATCAAACTGCACGCTCCTATAGGCTGTGGGTGGTGACCCACAGCTATACTAGCGTCCAGGAGGACGCTCCATATTTATGGAGGCTGGCCCTCATTCAGAGCGTGCGCTCTGCTCAGAGCGTACGGCTCTGAATGAGGGCCACTGTTCTTCTGTAGGCTTTGGGAACTATTAGTTGTTCCACAATATCTTCCCCCTTCTTAGTCACCTGATATAACAAATCCTGACACATTACCATGTGGGGATAGGACAAAGGACTATCAGGGTCTACGGGTTTACCATCAACTACTTTTACATTCTCCCTGGCTTTTACCAAAGTAGGGTCATTCAACTGCTCCACGGCAAAGACCTCTCTTCTGACCTCTAAATCAGGCAGACGATCCACTGGCCCAACAACACTTCCCACCTTAATGGGAGGCACATCAGTTGGCGGGCCACCATCACGCTCCGCATTCTCTAGTTCGCCAACCATAGTAGGAAAAGGGAGTACCTCTGACTCAGAAGAAACTCCCTCCTCCACTACATCGACAACCTTCTCAAATGGATCGGGTTGTTCACTTCTGGAACAAAACGGCTTTCCCACAACTTCCAGAAGTGAGCAAAGTCTCTCCCCAATATTGCATCGTACATCAGACCATGCACCAAACCCACAGAAACTATAGCTGAACCACATGGTGTCTCGATGTTCACCTCGGCAGTAACATAATATCGAGTATCCCCATGTATGCAGGTCACACCAACAGTTTTCCCCTTATGTCGCAAGGGGTTCACCAGCTCCGCTTTTATAAGTGTCACCAAGCTACCAGAGTCTAACAGTGCCTCTACTCGGTTGCCATCTACAGAGAGTACACACATGTGCTTATCAGTCTCAGCCTGCCGGTCAGCCGTACAGGCTGTCTGTGCAAAGAAAGACCCCCTGCGGTAGACATGAGCAGTATCACATTGCATAGGTTCAGTTGTAAGTGAACAATTAGCGGAAATATGGCCGAAGTCACCACACCGGAAACACTGAACCATATTAATGTCTGGTCGTTTACGGGGCAAGAACCTTCCTGGCCTGGCAGGCCTGTCTCCAGGTTCTACACCCTCAGTCTTAGGTACATCCCACCGCCCAGCACCCTTCTCCCCTGGAACAGTCTTACCAGTGTCTGTGGGAGTACGCCGGTGCACCATCGGGGCTCGGTGGGGCATACTCATCAGCTCCTCAGCCGCCACGTACCTCTCCACCAGCTCGACCAACTGGTAAGCGGACTTAGGGTCTGCATGGCTCACCCACTTGCGCAGAGTCGCGGGTAACGATCGCAGGTACCGGTCCATCATGACTCTTTCCACGATCTGTGGTCCCGTCAGCATCTCGGGCTGTAGCCATTTTGAGGACAGATGGACGAGGTCATGCATCTGTGAACGTGGAGGCTTGTCCATATGGAACTCCCAGCGGTGGACCCGTTGGGCACGAACAAAGGTGGTGACTCCCAAGCGAGTTAGGATCTCCTGTTTTAGTTTTTTATAGTCCTTGGCTTCCGCCAGGCATAAGTCAAAATAGGCCTTTTGTGGCTCCCCAGACAAAAAAGGTGCCACCAGACTTGCTCACTGCTCCTTGGGCCAACTCTCCCTTTTGGCCGTTCTTTCAAATGCGGCAAGATAGGCCTCCACATCATCGCCCGAAGTCATCTTTTGGAGGAAGTGACTGGCTCATACGGAGTGAGTGGTGGTGGGAGGACCAGTATTAACATCTCTGGGCCGGGCGACCAGGTGCTGTACCACCTCTTTTATGGCCTGGCTGTTTTCCGCGATGGCGATCTGCTGTTGCCTCTGGGCTGTCTCTAAGGCCAACAGTTGCACCCTGGTGGCTTCCTGCTGAGCCCTGGTAGATTCCAGCTGAAGTTTGTTCGTCTCCTGCTGAGCTCCTGTAGCTTCCTGCTGAGCCCTGGTAGATTCCTGCTGAGCTGCTGTAGCTTGGAGCAAGGCCTTAATAATGTCCTCCATTTTGTCCTGGGGTGTAGGTTGGAAGCTGAACCTTGCCTCTCTGAGCATTGGCTGACGCCTCCTCTATGGGACTCCAAGGACACAGCGTTCTTTCCACACTTACAAATTGGGTGTCTGTCCCTTTAATTTTTAAACGGAACGTTTTCCTCTTGCTGCAACTTCAGTGTGTGTGGGTGCCCGCATTCTCCACCATATTGTGACACAGTTAGGTTAGGGGGTCCCTCTCCTGGGTAGAGGACTCCTTCCTTACACACACACACACAGCAGCAGGGAAGCAGCACACCAGTCTGGATGCAAGTACAAGCTGGTGGGCGCCAGTCTTTATTGTACAATGTCAGAAATAACATAAAGAAAACATAAACATAAATCCTAGCCCTGTCGGTGCACTAACTTCACAGGTAGTTCCCTCACTACCAGAACCTGGCAGGGCCTAATGCCCTCACCAGCAACAAAAGTACAGCACAACACTTACAGTTAGGTTTTCAAGTGTCTCTGAGCAAACTCCCTGTCTGCTGTCCCAGGTGAGACAATCAGCCCTCAACACACTAGGCTTATATTGGCCACTCTCAGGTGGAAACCTTAACAAGCCTGTTACCAGGTTGCAAGGCCCAAAACCTGGAGTGGCCGTGGGTGGAGCCCTCCCTCTCTTCTCCCCCACAACCCCCAGGTCCCAAACCGGCTTTTCAAAAAGCCGAAACTCAAGCCTGCTACACTGCAGACTTTCTCCTGGGGATTTTAAACACATAGGACAGGAATCTGGGATAAATGTCCCTGCCACAGACCACTTTACCAGTGATGCTATCACTATATATATATATATATATATATATATATAATCTGTCCAAGGTTCCCATAAGAAAGAACAAGGTGGCACTCCAAATGATAATATAACAAGGGGTGTATTCAAATCATCAGCGTGACATTAAAAACCTCAACATTTCAAAGTCCTAAAACTTTTTCTTCAGGATGAATCACCACAAGTGTAATCAAACTTATCAAACAAGATAGTGCAAGTGTCTTACCTTATATGTAATAGACGCCATGTCTCCACTCCCCACAGCGCTGCCCCCGGAGGGGGAGGCGGGACCTCTGTATACCCGGAAACTGGAAGTGACGTGGGCGGTGATGTATGACACCCGAGGTTGCTAGGCAACCCGTGATGCCCTGTTCTCAACTAGGCAGTGCAACACTAATAGAGAGACAGTACAGTGACACAAACAACATTTTTATAAGACCGTGTCAAATCTACATGGAACAAATGTGAACCATATGTACACAAATACTCAATGTGAGAAAATCTAATACCTTTAAAAAACGGGATAGATACAATGCATAATTTATCATATATCATATATATTCAAAAGATTTGTACTTTTCATACAAAACATGTGTTGTGTTATAATTCTGTTTACTCTAACACTAAAAATCACATTATACAGTTTATACTTGATATCATTGTCTGCCAAAAAAACGCATATGTTAGATAGAGTAATCAAATTATTATTATGGTATTTTCTAACACTTAAAATTTACATTATCTCTATATATCTCTCTGCAGAAAAGAGAAACATGCATTCCCAATAAACAATTTTATTCTAATTTATGGATCCAACGTGATTCACATTGACTTAATTTCTTACCACAATCACCACCCCTGATATCTTTAGGAACGTGGTCTATTATCTTGTATTTTCAAAGATGCTAATGTAACGGGCCGCAAATTTGATATTAGACATATTCTAACTTGTCAAACACAGTATGTAATTTATATCATCCTGTGCCCGTGCAGGCTTTATTATGTGGGCCAGACAGTTCGTACATTCAGGGAACGGATGGTGCTCCACTGTTCCACCATCAGGGTGGCTTGGAGGGATGTGAGAGTGACCAGCCAGTTGCGCGTCACTTCAAGAATACACAACATACATTAGCATCTTTGAAATATAAGATAATAGACCACATTCCTAAAGATATCAGTGGTGGTGATCGTGGTAACAAATTAAGTTAATGTGAATCACATTGGATCCATAAATTAGACACAATTGCGCCCAGGGGGCTCAATGAGACAATAGCTTTAAATGTATTTTTATAAATATCTGGATGGTTGCTTTTGTAGTAACACCACACAGAATATTAAAGCAGACTGGAGTACAGTGGAATGGATAGCTTGGAACTTGGATCTGACTCTGGACTGAAGTAAAGTGGAATGGATAACTTGGATCTGACTCCGGCCTGGAGTAGAGTGGAATGGATAGCTTGGAACTTGGATCTGACTCTGGACTGAAGTAAAGTGGAATGGGTAACTTGGATCTTGGATCTGACTCCGGACTGGAGTAGAGCGTAATGGGTAACATGGAACTTGGATCTGACTCCAGACTGGAGTAGAGCGGAATGGGTAACTTGGAACTTGGAACTGACTCTGCACTGGAGTAGCGTGGAATGAACTTGTAACTTGGAACTGACTCTGCTCTGGAGTAGCGTGGAATGAACGTGTAACTTAGAAACAAACGTTTCACACTAGGAACTCAGGAACACAGGTCATGCTGCAGCAGGACCTCTGGATATGCCAGGTATTGCTATTAGCAGTATTTCTGAATATGTCAGGTAATGCTGTAGCAGGATTTCTGGATATACCAGGTATTGCAGTTATCAGGATTTCTGGATATACCAGGTATTGCTGTAAGCAGGATTTCTGGATATACCCGGTATTCCTGTAAGCAGGATTTCTGGATATACCAGGTATTGCTGTAAGCAGGATTTCCGAATGAACTGGTCTAGGAACCAGCAGGATCAGGAGCCTGGGATACCCTTGTACTTAGAAGTAGCACGAACTATACATCAAGGGAAATAACGAGATGTTCAGGCACTGAGTGCTATTAGAGGAGGATCTTTATACTCTGGATCTAGCAGGAATTGGTGGATACAGTCAGGTGGTCTGGCAGTAGCATTCAGAGTAGTGGAGGGCAAGCTTATCTGCAGCACTGAGAATCAGAACTACAACTGCAATTCCAATCAAGCCTAGCAGTGTTCACAGACAGAGGACAGCCCAGGTGAACAATCAATGTGGAAAGGAGCTCAGTCCAAATGCAATCACAGAAATGTCACAGCTAGCATGATCCAGAGCAGATCTCCCAGGCGAACTGCGCACACAGATCCACAGGACAGCTGACGGGTAAGCCTCAAGGCAAAAACTAGCCAGGGTTGTGACAGAATGCATGTTTCTCTTTTCTGCAGGGAGATGTATAGAGATAATGTACATTTAGTGTTAGAGTAATCATATTGTTATTATGGTATTTTGTCTAACATATGCATTTTTTGGCAGACAATGGTATCAAGTATATATAATGTGATTTTTAGTGTTAAGGTGCTTACACACTAGGTGATATTTTACACGATCAGCCCGATTCCGACGCATCGGGATGACAGATCGTGTAAAATATGTCCTAATCCTGAGTCTCTACTCACGATTACATTGCCAATGCGCATCCCCGCTGGTCGTACATCGCATCTTCAGATCTTGCCTGCCCCAGCGAGATACACAGGTTAACGCCCGCTGTATCGGTGATTGAGAGAGAGTGCACGGCAGTGAGTTATTTTGCTCATTAGATAATTTTTATTTTTAAAACGTGCAGTTTTTGTTTTTCTCTCTATTTCAGTCATTGATATGATGGTTAAGTTAATTGCGCTGTATTGATTGTTTTGGATTTGTTTTGTTTTGGTAGGATTTGTTTCTCAAAATAAGGTTTTTCTCCATTGTGTAGTTTGTATAAGAAAGTTTTGTATTCCTCCCCTCCTTTTCTGGTCTGGGCAGTGTGCCCAATAGATAGGGAAAGTAAATGGGTTTTGCTGAGGTTTTTTTTTTTCCTTCCCCGTGCACTGAAATAGGTTGAGTGTAGAATAGAGAGGATTTTTTTTTAATTTGCAAGTTAAGTGATTATCTTGGCATTTCTGTTAGTTGAGATATCTATTTCTGAAATTATTGGTAGATTGATTATTGGTAGATTGAAATTATTGGTAGATTAGGGAAGTTTTATTGATACCTTCTATTTTCTTTTTCTGCTCACTCTGAGAATTTTTTTATTTTTTTTGCGCAAACCAGTTTTTTCCTTCTTCATTTTTCTTCTTTCCCTGCTCTGTATGAAAGAGTGACGTATGATTGGTTGAATGACGTGTGTTTGGGTAATTGGCTGACCTTTATGGCGGCAGAGTCTGGAAAAGGACCCCACCCAAGTATCGCTTACGGCTTCCGCTTGGAGTTGGGGTTAGATTAGGGTCTTGTGTCAAAAAAAAACAAAAAACTGTAGACAGTGTATGCAACTTGTGTGAGTGATCTATAACTTTTTTCCTCCTTAAAAAAATAAAAAATAAGAGGTTGCGCATACTGTCTTTTACCTTTCCCCAGTCAACCCTACCTTTCCTCATTCTTCTATCTTTTTCTTTCATTGACAGCCCCATTGACAGGGACCCCTGATGTGTCTTAATTGTGCATATGTTGCTGTGCTAGAGTTAGTAAAGGATTTGATTACCATAGATGAGTTTTTTTAATATTTTATAATATATGCACTGTTGATTTGCTTTTCTTGGAGATTGAGGAATTGAGGTTTGAGGATTTCAATGCAATAGCGTCGGTAGAGAGTGATTTGTCATTTGATTCGGTTTTACCAGAAATTGAGGAAGGGGGTTTTGACGGAAGCAGTTCATTAGAATTGTTGTTTGATTTCTGGTTTCCAGAAATTGGAAATTGTAGTTGAGTCATTTTTTTTTTCCTCTCTCCCCAGAAATTAGGGCAGTGCTACTGAGTTTTGGTTGGTGGTTGCTTTTGTGGTTATAAAAGAGAGATTTTAGATTTAGTGTCAGCAGGCTGTTAGGACGGAGGGCGTTTTGGTCGCCTGGCTTTTTCCCATTTTCCCCTGTAGTATCCTTGTATGAGAAGTGGAGTAGAGAGGCATGAATCTGGTTATGTGAATTGCGGGGTAATATTATAAACAAAGAAGAGAAATCCACGTGGTTAGTTATAAATATACAGATACCTGATAACGAGGGCAGGTATAGACTTGTGTAGTTACAAGTGATGCAAAAGGTGTCCTGAACCCTAATAAAGGGGGACACAAGGTAATTGAAGTACTGAATCTGTTAACGAGGTCAGATCGTACCTGAGAGGTGTTTAGCCTGATAACGAAGGACAGGAAACACAGTTAGGGTAGTATTTTTGAGGATTTTATTTTGACAGACGTGTCAAGAAGAAGAAAACAGTTAATCTCATTTGGTTTTGAGAGGGCAGTATTGGTTAAAGTACATGCATGGGATTGCAGTTTGTTTTTGTAAGTGATGGAAGGTATGAGCAAGTGATTTGAGGGTGAAGAGGTTGTGTGTAGCCTGTAAAAGGGTTGCAGAGTATAGGGAGGAGGGCGTGTGACGCACCTGGATGGTACTGGTCATTTGAATGAAGGTGAAGGAATTGGTTTGGTAAAAAACAGAAGATTGATGCTAGGGTAGTTTACCAAGTTGTATCGAATCCCACTAACCTGCCTGTGCTTAGGGAAGCTTCTTATTGCAGGTGTAACACTTGTGTGAGATAGAAAGACAGTATACCACTTTCAGAATCAGGAGGTTGGGTGTTTGGAGAATAGAAAATTTTATTTTTATTTCTAGCAAAAAGAAAAAAAAGGTCTCTTATAATGACATCAAGTGAGTTATCGAGAGCTAAGGGGTTAACGAAGTCATTTAAAAAGAAATTGTTTAGAGCTTGGCAAGAGAGGGTAGGAGAAGAGGTTAATCCAATGAGAGACCTAGGAGAGAAAAGTGCTTATATGATTATGAAAGACAAGTACGGAGATGAGAGTGTGAGGTCTGTTGAAAAGTGGAGCGAGATGACCAGATGGACCTCTGATCATTTCCCGATGACTGGCACATTTAATCAGTCTGTTTTGGAGGCTTTAAAGGCAACAATCATTTTATCTAAGTTGGTGAGGAATAGGGTTAAGCATTTGCAATGTCTTGCGGTATGGCAACAGGAGGCTAAGAGGTGGACACTGGTGGATCGGGGTGACAGTCAGCCAACAGCACCGGCGGCACCCCTGGCTCTCACGGCTAGCCCGGATGCCCCACTTTTTAACATTTCCCCTTGCAAAACCCCCCTAACCATACCTGCTTTTTCTCTTTACCCTGTGATACCTAAGGCTTGTGCCTCAAAGACTGTGGTCTTTGATGAAGACAATGTTGATATACTGCCTGAATTTGCTGCTATAGCTATGCTTGCGTATCCTAATCGACAATCTGGTCATGACCATTCCCAAGTAGTGCAGGGTGCATCAGGTGATGCTATTAAATCTGATTCGGATGATTCAGACCCTGATGTGGTGGTTTCAGACAACGAAGCCCTTGTGTTGGCTGATGCTCCTGATTCTGAGCGGAAAAAGAAATATGTTAAAAAAGTTTTAGTTACTGAGCCACAGAAAGTGCCTCATAAAAAGCATGAAATTGTCCCAGGTCCTTCAGCAGAATCTTTGATGATGCCCCTACGAACTATGTCCCTCCCAGGAGAAGGGCAAAATCCAGACCGAACGGTAATAATTGACGTTCCCTGGACACGCACTGAGTTGCGCTCAATGCTTAATGAATTCCCTGATCCACGTAAGGATCTGACTGCATGTTGTCAATTTATTAAAAACATTGGGCATGCACATGAACCCACAAATAAAGATTGGAGATTATTGTTAGGTGCAGCATTACCAGATACGGTCGATATGAATACTGCTTGGGGCACTATGGGTATTGCTAATGATAACCGCTTACCTCCTGCAACTAATCTTACTGTCATAACTGGTATCTGTAATGCTTTGATGACTATGTTTCCCCCCAGAGTGGATTGGCAAAAATTGTTCACTATTAAGCAGATGCCACAGGAGTCGGTAAGAGATTACTGCCACAGGGCAATCACAGAGATGAAATCTTACACAGGTGTTGAGGACATACACACCAGTGTGGCTCATAGAGCATTGGTTGTAAGTGTGTTGGTGGAGGGACTGATTGAGCCTATTAAGACTAGATTACAGACTGAGAGCCCTGCATGGAGGGCTGAGACCCTGACAGTTATTACTGAACGGGCTATTTTACATGATGCTAATACAACCAGGCAAAAAGACATGCAGAAAGCTAAGTTATTAAATCCGCAGATACAAAATTTACAGAAAAAGCATGATGTGGATGTATATAACGTGAGTCCACATACCTCTATTGAGGATATACGCCAACTCCAGAAGTATCAAGGACGGGATTCAGTACCATCAAGAGTAAAAACCTGGGGAACCCGTCAGCGCATGCCTTTACCTGGTGCATGCTATAATTGTGGCTAACAGGGACACATTAGTCGATATTGTAAAGTCCCTGTGCGAGGGCGAGGCCCTGTATTTCAGGATGATCCCCCTTCACAAGTGACAGAGTGGGATCCTCGCATAGAGTTCCGTAGTAACCCTTGCAGATTTAAACCCTCACAGCCCAAAAGGAGAGGTTTTTTTAACCCACATGCTGCCCCTTTCCAGCAAAGGCCTTTTCCCCCTTATTAAAGGAAGGGCCATGCCTGTGGTCAAAAAAATTTTTTCTGTAGATCCAGTAACAGAATCATTTGTAGATCTTACCATACAGGGGGAGGATTACAAATTCTTGATTGACACAGGTTGTGCCAAATCGCTAATTAATGATTTACATGCTTTACCATTGTCAGCTAACACCATCTCTGCAGTGGGGGTGACTGGACAGTCACATAATTACCCTGTTACTTCTCCTGTAACAACAACGATAGGGCCTCTAACATGTGACCATGCTTTTATTCTAGCTGAACAAGCACCAGTTAATTTATTGGGACGTGATTTGCTCATGAAAATGAACTGTGTGATTTTTTGTACCCCGGATGGTATTTTCCTTGACATGCCTTATGAGGATCATCAGGCTCAATGTGCCCTGGATACCTTGCACTTGCCTAACCATTTAATGTTTGTAAGTACTTTGCAGTTTCCTGAAGTGGTTACCCGAATGTTGTCGCAGGTTCCTAAGCACCTTTGGACCACTGATCTACAGGAGGTTGGGCTCATGCATCAGGTAAATCCAGTACATATTGAACTGAAACCAAATGTGAGACTTCCACGGATTCCACAGTATCCCCTTAAACCAGAAGCAGAGATTGGTATCTTTCCAATCATACAAAGGTTTTTACAACAAGGTATAATTATTCGCACACATAGTCCGTGCAATACTCCGTTGCTTCCTGTATCTAAACAAAATGGCCGCAGTTACCGAATATGTCAGGATTTGCGAGCCATTAATAAAATAGTGCAATCACAATTCCCAGTGGTGCCAAACCCTGCCACTATTTTAGTGCAAATTCCACCGCAGGCCACCCATTTCACTGTTGTAGATTTATGCTCAGCTTTCTTCTCTATCCCGGTACATTCAGATAGTCAATACCTGTTTGCATTTACTTACAGAGGAGTTAAATATACGTGGACTCGATTAAGTCAGGGGTTCATTCATAGCCCTAGTATCTTCTCTCAGGCATTACACGATTGTTTGGCAGGGTTTTTGCCACAAGGTAATTCAGTGCTGATTCAGTATGTTGATGACCTGTTGCTGTGTTCAAACTCTTTGCAGGAGTCTCTTACTGATACTTTTTTGTTGCTGCTATATCTTTCTGAGACAGGACATAGGGTTTCAAAGGATAAACTACAGCCCTGCCAGTCCAAGGTAATTTATTTGGGTCATCTTACACCAGAAAGGGTTGCGTTTATTCTCAAGCACCCACTTCCTTGTAACCAAAAGCAGGTGCGTGCATTTTTAGGTCTTTGTGGATATTGTAGACAGTGGATCGCAGGATTTATGGCCCTGGCCCTTCCACTTCAGTCCCTGGTTTCACAAAATCTCCCTGACAGAGTACAACATACTGACGAATCCATTGCAGCATTTGAGGCTCTTAAACAAGCATTATCAGAGGCACCAGCATTAGTTATTCCAGATTATACTAAGCCTTTCTGTCTCTTTTGTAATGAACAACAATCCGCTGCTTTGGGAGTTTTGACACAAAAACATGGGGGATCATATAGACCCATTGGGTATTATAGTTGTACACTTGACAGGGTGGCTTCCGCTTTACCCACATGTTTGAGAGCTGTAGCGGCTACTGCAGCCTTAGTGGAGAAAGTGCAGGATATTGTATTGCAGCATCCCCTTACACTGTTTGTTCCTCATGCTGTTGCTTCTCTCATGTACTCCTCGCAGACACGACATGTCTCGAGTGCACGATTCACTCACTGGGAGCTCATGCTCCTAGCTCCACCGAACCTGACCATTGTCAGGTGCGGAATGTTGAATCCTGCTACTCTGCTGCCTTATGTGACTCAAGAGTCCCAGAGGATGGAGTCCGGAGAGTATCAGGATTTGGATCATGATTGTGAGAAATATTTGCAGCAAAATTTCTCCATCAGAGCAGACATCTCTGACACACCACTGAGTGGAGCGGACCTTACACTCTACATGGATGGCAGTTGTCATAGGCAAAATGAAACAGGATTACTCTGTACGGGATATGCGGTAGTATCTGATACAGAAATCCTAGAGGCTGGTCCATTGGGCCCACCTCACTCAGCGGAACTGGTGGCTCTTACCAGAGCCTGTCACCTGGCTGAGGGCCGGACGGTTAACATTTTTACAGACTCCAGATATGCTTATGGCGTCGTGCATGATTTTGGTATGATATGGGCTATGCAGGGATACTTGACTGCTTTGGGTGCCCGAATATCTCATGCTGGACAAGTAAAAGAGCTTATTGAGGCTATACAACTCCCTGCCCAGGTAGCAGTTGTTAAGTGTCAAGTTCACACCTCACAAAATGACCCTGTGTCATTGGGTAACAAGAGGGCAGATGAAACCACCAGAATGGCAGCTGTCGTGAATCACACCACTGTAAAAATTAATATTTTTCAGACTATAGATCAGCAAAAGTTAATAGAAGCGCAGAAGGCATGCACTGCACAGGAACGTGCCATGTGGAGGATGAAGGGATGTGTGCAAGAGGGTGATGGTCTGTGGAGAGATGGTAAAGGTAGACCGGTGGCTCCTAGATTCCTCCTTCCAGCGCTGGCGGAAGTTGCCCATGGGATAAGCCATGTAGGAAGAGAGGGAATGTGTAAAATTATTGGGAGCTACTGGTGTGCACCTGGGTTTTCATCTTATGCAGAGGGTAAGTCTCGCTCATGTCTCATCTGCCTGAGGGCGAATCCTGGGAAATCGATTCCCACAGAACCATCCCACATTTCTCCCTCCACTGGTCCATTTCAAAGATTGCAGATTGATTTTATTCAAATGCCTAAAGTAAGAAATTTTCTGTATGTCTTAACAATAACCGATATGTTTTCAGGTTGGGTAGAAGCATTTCCCACTGTATCATGTACTGCGTCATTCACAGCAAAGAAATTGGTACAGGAATTTGTGTCTAGATATGGTATACCATTTGTTATTGAAAGTGATAGAGGTACACATTTTACAGGGAAGGTATTTCAAGCAATGTGTCAATATATGGGTATAAAAAGTAGTTTGCATACGCCATATCGACCTCAGGCGTCAGGGCAAATTGAACGAGTTAACATGACTATTAAAAATAAATTAGCTAAGATGGGTATGGAGACTGCCATGAATTGGCTGGAGGCTTCGCCCCTGGTTTTGTATAGCATCCGCCCCACTCCGAAACGGCCACTTGTCATCTTATGAGATACTTTTTGGAAAACTGCCTAACATGATTGTAAGTCCAGCAGTAGACTTGTCATTGTCACATGATTTAACTACGGACTATGATACAATTCTCACAGCATCTGAAGACGTTGCAAGAAAAGCAAGGAAAGCTTATGAAAGGACTCCCAGAGGGACCTTGTCATGATGTCCAGCCTGGAGACTATGTAATGGTGAGAAATTTCTTGCATTCTGGTTGTCTCGTAGATCGGTGGCAAGGCCCGTTCCAGGTTCTGCTTACCACCTCGACATCCCTAAAAGTGTCTGAAAAAGACAATTGGATTCATGCGGCACACTGCAAGAAGGTTTCCGACCCAGCAGTGAGGCCAGTTACAGCAAAAGGGGACGCAGATAAAGACATTGACTGTGGTTTGAATTTAATAAAGCTATTTGGCGATGGGCCTGAATAAAGTCATAGTTCAAACAACCAAGATAAGGTTCACGGAATCGGGAAATATCCTTTGTGATGTTTCTGCGGGTTGTGAACAAAGAAAAAGAAAGATGGCTATCGGTTATCAAGTCTCTGTGTATTCATTGATTGGGACAATTATTTTTGTTGCATTTTTTAATTTTAGCATAAGGGCTGGCAAGCATTGGTGACCGATGAGGACGGTGTGGAGAGTTATCCTAAGGGTACTGCTGGGGTTATGATGGTAGACTCCACTCCTGTTTTAAAATCCATGATTGTAGGGGACATCATAAAAGACACACACACTTCTTTTACTACTGATACTCCCAGGTATAGGTATGGATCAGAGGATGGTCCAAAGACAGAGGTAAAAAGTCTTAAAATGGTTGAAAAGAAAATACAGGTAATTAAAAATCTAAATACTGCAACCTGGTATCTGGCAAAAGATCGGAGAAGAAGAGCCGTAATGGAAGGGAAAAAAATGTGTGTTGTCTCCAATTCCAAGGTGTATATACGAATATTGTGGTCTAAATCCAGAAACAAGGTGTGTACAATGGTGTAAAGATAGTACCTCTATACAAACTGACACTCCTTCACTCGACACCTATCATGAGTTGATTGGGAAAACAATAAGGTTAACTGATTGTTGGGTATGCAGTCATCTACCATACCATTCAGGGAATGTTGGGTTAATGGCTATTCCATTACACTCAAATCAAACAACATTTCACTCGCTATGTGGAACCCACACACTTGAACCTTATAATGTGAATGGCTCCATGGGTTTAAAATTAACAAAGTATCAGAGGTATAACCAAGGTAATATTACATGCATTAACAAAACGGTATGGGAAGAGGGAGCCGAAGGGACCTATTTGGGAACCAGCGTGTGTAACACAGTCTTGCAGGAAGGTCCTTTTAAAACCAAACGTGACTGGGGAAAGGCTCTTTTAGAAATGATTAAATACACAAAACCTAACAATAAAGAATGTGTAAATGAATTGGTGAAATGTGTGATGGCAGAAGGAGTGTTGGGGTACATTAAAACATGCAATCATCATATGGTGGAGTGTGCACAGGAAAAAAAAAGGTATAGCTGAAAAGAGTGCCCGTTGCAATGTTCCTTATGATACTTTTTCAAACATATTGTCTAATAGACCATGGATATTGCCACAGGGGTTATATTACGTGTGTGGACAGAGGGCTTATAAATGGTTACCGGTAAACTCTTTTGGAATATGTTTTATAGGAACATTGCTACCTGACGCAGTGGTAATTAAACATAAGGATCTAAAAGAAACATATATGCAACATTCACTCCCGGAAAAGGGAAAAAGGGTAAAAAGGGAAATAAAAAATAGTACATGAGAGGTACAGACATCTTTTTTCATTGTCACAAGGGTACAAGGTTGGTTTGGGATTTGGTAATATAATAACATTTGGTACATGGGGAATAACTGCAAATCAAAGAATGATACAGGAACTAGGAGATCTAATAAATAATATCACAGACATATATGTGGGTACTTTTAGATTTGTGGGAAGGGAACTTCAGGCCATAAAGACAGAATTAATGCAACATAGAATGGTGTTGGATTATCTTACAGAGGCAACTTCAGGATATTGTGTGACATTACAGATGGTGTATGGGTTACAGTGTTGTACCTACATTACAAATTCTTCCAATGCAGAAGAAGTAATAAAAGAAAGGTTAAATGAAATTACTCAGGCAAAAAATGAATTTGCGGAACGAAATAAACGTGAAGGTGTGATTCCCGACAGTTGGTTCACCTGGTTGAACCCCAGCACGTGGTTTGCATGGGTGGGAAATTGGTTTGGCGACATTATGCACGCAATGGGAAGATTAATATTTTTTGTCCTGATAATGTTGTTGATTTTCTATATATTAGTGAAATGCTTCAAGAAGATGTTCCAATGCATTAAGAAGAAATCAGACGATGCCACCTATGAGAGATATGAACTTTCTTCAGAGTTATGACCCCTCAAATTTCATGAGGATGGAACTGATAATGCCAGAATATGTGACCGTACATATTCCTTCAGCAATTCAGGAATATATGCATGCTTATGTCTTTCATTATTTTCATTGCAATTAAAAGTATATAGAAATGATTCAGTATATATATTAGTTGTAAGTTGCAGAGGACCAACATGTGTCGAATGGCCGCAGGCCTAGAGATGAGGTTTACCCTCTCTCTAAAGTAGGCAGGTGTGTGTCTGAAGCAACAAAGCAACAGTTATTATTGATTAATATTGTTTGATCTAAAAGGTATAAATGTTATTACGGAAATAGGTATAAATCAGAACTGTGGAAAACTATTTCTTTACTAGCCAAGACAGAATCATGGGTTAGTTTAATACTAACAGACTAGAAGGCAGCATGTCTCAGATCTGTCTAAAGGGAGCTAATCAGAACAGCCTTGGCCTATAAGCAATCACCAATATTTTGAGAACATAGAAAAGAGATTATAGGTTTTGTTACGATTAAAACATATTATCAGTAAAATGTTTAGTGCGCATGAATATTGAATTAATTAATATTCGCCATTTTAGAATATGTTAGTAGCAGAGAAAAAAATATATAAAAGATTGATCAAAAAGGGGAGGGGTCGGGCTGAGCAGGAGAGATCGTAGGTCGTGAGAGTGGCGGGGCGCTGGGCTGTAAGTATAAACAGGGCTGGCTGTCACCTTGTGCGTCTCTGCTCGGCATTGCAGACAATCATTTTCTCACTGTTGCTGAACTTGTTGTGTTTTAGGTTGTAAGTCTGCTTTGTCATTAATACCATAATACATGTAGAATTGATTTGCTTTTAGAGTAAAACATTGTCATTTATTTTAAAGTTGGTATTGGTGTGAATTATTCCATTTCTTCTTATAATAAGTAAGGTTTAAAAATAATATCCAAAACACCTCGCGGTTATTAGTTTCCTGCGGTTCCATGAGAATCGCTGAAATGCCTTTGTACATCTAGAGATGTCATTTTTGGATAGGAACAAGGGTAGCATTTGGAGCTACATCAGTTTAGGAAATACAATATTTTTTGTAACCGCTGCTCTCCCGAATAAAGAAAGAGGTAGTGACATCCAATACTGAAGTTTCTGTGAGAGCTTGGTTATAATTGGAGGAAAATTGGCATGATATATTTGATGAATTGATGACTTTATGATAATGCCCAGATATTTTAATTTAGACGTAACCCAAAAAGCCTCTTCTAAGGCTGTGCATTCTGCCAGTTGATCAGGTCTAGTTAATGGTAGAATTTCTGATTTAGTTATATTTATTTTATAGCCAGCAGAAGAGCTATAAAGGTTAATTTGTTGTAAAATAGCAGGGATGGATGTAAACGGATATGTAATGAAAAGCAGCATGTCATCTGCAAACAATGATAACTTAAGCTCCAGCGCACCCACTTTAATACTTCTAAAGTCTCCTTTCAATCTTAGAGTTACTGCCAAATGCAAATAGGAGAGGGCATAAAGGGCAGCCCTGTCTAGTTCTTCATTGTATGAGAATAGGGAGTGAGATGTAATTATTAGCTACTATTCGTGAGGATGAGCAATTAGTCACTGCTTGAATAAGCGTTATAAATTGGGGAGGAAAACCAAATTTGCGGAGAGTCTTATACAGGTGATCCCATACCACTAAATCAAATGCTTTCTCTGCATCTAATGAAATTAAGAGTTGAGGCTCATTTTCTTGGAAGTCTTCGAGATGCTGCAATACTGCCAATACTTTACATATGTTGGATACAGCTCTGCATCCCCATACAAATCCTGTTTTGATCCTGGTGTACCAAGGTAGGGATCACCCCTCTGAGCCAATCCGCAATAATTTTAGTAAAAATTTTGTAGTCCACATTCAATAAGGATATTGGACGATAAGAAGCGGGCAATGTGGGATCCTAACTGGGTTTCGGGAGGACTCTAATAAAAGCATCATTAAAATAAGAGGGTGGCATATTACCTGTTAGTATGGAAATGTACAGATTAGTTAATGGTGAAACGACAGAATTCTTAAGGCATTTTATAGAATTCCCCGGTGAAACCGTCTGGGCCCAGTGATTTGCCAGGGTTGAGACCCTTAATAACTGAAAGCACTTCAGTTTTGGTAATGGGGTGATTATGGATGTCTTTTGAGCTTCCATTAAGTTAGGAAGCATTATGGAGTACCAAAAGATTTGTTTATTTTGTGTATTAATGGAGTCTTGAGAATATAGTTTTGAGTAAAACTCCCTTAGGGTTTCTAGAATGGCAGGTCCTAAAGTACATGACGTGCCTGATTCATCAGTCAACTTCAAGATAGTCGAATCAGTCCTATCACCCCGCAACAAATTGGACATAAGTTTACTATTCTTATTTCCATGAAATTGATATCTATTATTATGTATTCTTTTGTCTCCTATATGCTGAATCAGGGTATAAAATGTCAACGTATATTCCTTGAATTTGGATTTGTGGAGAGGGGATGGAGAATGACAGACTAGTTCATACACATTTGTCAATTCTAGTTGTGCTGATCTTAGTAGTTCAGACTGGTGTTTTTTATTATGCGCCACAAATGAGAGGATCTTACCTGTTATTACTGCCTTTGCCATATGCCAATATAGAGTCGGGTTCTGTTGATGTTGGGAATTAACCATTTGATATTCATCCCATGCGGTTTGTACTATATTCTTAAATTTAGAGGAAGAGGTCAAAAAAGTGGGAAAGCGCCATTGTCTAAAATCCCCTAGTAGAACCATTGAATTCATTTTAATCCATATGAGGGCATGGTCCGACAATCCTATCGTCTCTATACTTGATTCCGATATTTTAATAGTTGATGTGGAAGAAGTGAGAAAATAGTAAATTCTAGTGAATGCAGAATGGGGGGCTGAGTAAAAAGAGTATTCCTTATCTATTGGGTGATGGTATTGCCAAATGTCAATTAATTGGAGATGTCTAAGGAGGATTAGAGGCCATAGAGTGACGGTCCATATAACTAGAGGCTAAAATATTTAAATCTCCCAAGATTACATTTGAGTCAAGGTACGGACTCAGTAAGTTAGCCATGGATATAAAGAATCATTTGTCATAGATTGTAGGGGCATAGATGTTGCAACGTGTATAAGTTAACTCAAATATCTTAATTACCAAACGTACAAATCGCCCTCAGTATCTGATTGCTGGTGTAAAATGGTAAAAGGCAGATTTATCCTTATTAAAATTGTAACACCTCGAATTGTAAGATGCAAAAATCACTACTTTTTGTCCCAGCATTGCTAATTTCTCATGATCTAGGGCTGATAAATGTGTTTCCTGCAAAAAGGAAATATCAGCTCTTTGTGTATTTAGATAAGAAATAATCTTGCGTCATTTGGCTGAAAAATGTATGCCTTTTACGTTCCAAGAGCAAATTTTTAGATCACACATAAGTAATAAACAGGTGGTAAAGTTTTGCCTGACTCATATCCAGTGTATTCCGTGTATCTAAAATAAAAAGATCATGCATAATAATCACAGGGATAGCTTGTCCCTGTTTCAATAGGTACTGTGCATAAGGGGTCCTTATTGAGTAACACATTTTTGCAAGACAATTCCTGAAAATAAAGAAAATTAAAAAGAAAGAAAAATTAAAAGAAAAACAAATAGAAGACATTTGGGAACAAAGACTAGAAAAGAAAGAATGGCTCTTAGAGAGCCCGACAAATGTAAATATAGTAATTTGGAAAACTGTAAACAAATCACCTAAGGTGATTAACATATTGGGATACTGAGAAGTATTCCCTGCATAATAAAACATTGCATAGTGACATTGTTGTCTAACGTCGCAAAAATTTACTTCTAGTAAACAATATCAGTCTTTCCAGAACATAATTTCCTATAGAATAATTTCCATAGTTTGTGATATAACTAACTGTATGACGTATTCTACCAAAAAAGGCCAAAATAATACTGGACATATGTTTATGTGCAAATACGCAAATTATAACCATATTGGTTAATCAATAAACAACCAAACTGAGATATTTGACTGGGCACAAAGTTGTAATAATACACATCATCTACTCAAGTGTATATGTTGCCCGGTCAGGTAGATGAAGCTGTGAATTCAGCCTCTTCCTCCTCCAGATAAGCCATCGCATCTGCAGCATTTGTAAAATCCTTCGGACCCAAATCCTGAAATAAGCGAAGCCTCGCCGGAAAAAGTAGTGCAAATTTCTTCTGAGCTTTTATCAGCTTCGAGCATTGTTTTGGGAGGCCAACAATACAGAGATTATTTCTCCGAGAACGATTTTCCAGATCGTCCACTTTATTTTTTTTTTTATATCTTTATATTGAAGCATGACATAGTGTACAAATATAAGAAGATGTACATGTCAATATTTAGACAGAAATACAGAGAATGATAGCGAAATAAGAAAATCTGTCCAGTAACCAAATTGAAAAAAATGAGAGTGATATGCAAAACAAATAATTGCGAAATAAACAGAAGAGACTATTATCAGACATAGAACCTCATTCATACCCGCTCGCTAGCGCTGTGCGCTCGCAAGCAGCCCGATGGTTTGCGTACGCGCATGCTTCGTTCTGCGCGTGCACGAACTACTCTGCGATCGCAGCCCACTCGCTAGCCCAACAAAGACAGCCCTGTGAAATGAGTGACAGGAGAGGCCATTTGTAGGTGGTAACGGGCAGGACACTAATAACGGGGGTGTGAAAGTGCGAATGCAGGCGTGCCTCGGTGTTTCAACGCCATTTTTAAGGCATGCATAATTAACAGATTAATCATAGTACACATCACATGCCTGTTTTTTTACACTGAAGTCCTTGCAGTGCTTGCGGCAGGGTAAGGCAACCACAAGCTCTGCATTAGCTACCGATGGTGCTCAATGTACCAATGTTTTAATATACTTCCTGGAGATGACGTGCGCTAGTGGGCATCTCAACATACACTTAGGGGTGTCTGCATACACAGCAATCGCTCGCACAGCCAAAGTGGGTGTGCTTGTGCCTTGGCGAGCGATCGCTTCCCATGTCGTCACTTTGAAAAATTTGCATACGCTGGATGCGAGCGATCGCATCTAGCGAGCGGCTCTGAATCAGGGCCATAGTATTAACTAAAATGCAACAAAATACCTATGCCTCAACCACTTTTCTTATTTTCCTAATCCAAGTAAACATGACTGTCTCTGGTTTAAGGACCAGAGAGGGTCAGGCACAACTTGAACAAACGTTACAAATGAAATACAAAACTTACTGTATCTAACTTAAGTAGCTGCTAATGAGATAGAGGGTAAAATAAAACAAGGGAGTCTCTAAACAGAGGGAGAAAAACAAAATAAATGGTAAACTTATACTGAAAAAGAAGTGTTTAAATGTGTAAAATGAAAATATCTCAACATAAAAGTTATATATTCCAATAGGCCATACAGACACTAGGGGTGTGCACCTGCCACTTTTCGTGTTTTGGTTTTGGATCTGGATCTTTCTTCGTGTTTTGGATCTGGATTGGTTTTGCCAAAACCACCCTTCCGTGTTTTGGGTTCTGGGTTTTGTGTTTTGGATCTGTATTTTTTTTTTTTAAAAAGCATAAAAACAGCTAAAATCACAGAATGTGTGGGTTTTTCTGCTCCTATGCTATTATTAACCTCAATAACCTTAATTTCCACTAATTTCCAGTCTATTCTGAACACCTCACAATAGTGTTTTTATGTCCAAAAGGTTGCACCGAGGATAGCTGGATGACTATGCTAAGCGACACGAGTGGGCAGCACAAACACGTGGCCCATCTAGGAGTGACACTGCAGTGGCAGACAGGATGGCAGTTTGAAAAACTAGGCCCAAACAGTACATAATGCAAAGAAAAAAAAGAGGTGCAAGATGGAATTGTCCTTGGGCTCTCCCACCCACCCTTATGTTGTATAAACAGGACATGCACACTTTAACAAACCAATCATTTCAGCGCCAGGGTCGGCCACACGACTGTGGCTGAAATGATTGGTTCGTTTGGGCCCCCACAAAACAAGCTGGCAATTAATCTGTCCCTGCACAAACTGGCTCTACGGAGGCAAGATGTCGTCCTCATCCACCGATTCCTCACCCTCTTCAGTGTTGTGTACATGCTCATCCTCACAGAGTATTAATTCGTCCCCGCTGGAATCCACCACCACCACAGGTCCCTCTGTACATTCTGGAGGCTGGTCTCCCTGGAATAGTTGATAATTCATTTTTATGAACATCATCTCCACATTTTGTGGAAGCAACCTCCTATGCCTTTCGCTGACAAGGTTCCCAGCTGCACTAAACCCTCTTTCAGAGTACACACTGGAGGGGGGGCAACTCAGGTAAAATAGAGCCAGTTTGTACAGGGGCTTCCAAATTGCCTCTTTTTCCTGCCAGTACAGGTACGGACTGTCTGACATGCCTACTTGGATGCTGTCACCGATGTAATCCTCCACCATTCTGTCAATGGTGACAGTATCATATGCAGTGAAAGTAGACATGTCAGAAATTGTTGCCAGGTCCTTCAGTCCGGTCCAGATGTCCAAATTTGGTTATGTCTGCCCTGCATCACCACCAGCGGGTTGCTTAGGATACCTACGTTTTTTCCTGTCAGCCCCAGCTGCGGGAGAAAATGAAGAAAGAGCTGTTGACGTGTCACGTTCCGCTTCAGCTGACAGTGTTTTCACCAGCAGGTGTTTGCACCTCTGCAGGCTTGTGTCAGCCAGAAAGAGAGACACCACATAGGCTTTAAACCTAGGATTGAGCACGGTGGCCAAAATGTAGTGGTCTGATTTCAACAGATTGACCACCCTGTAATCATGGCAAAGCGAATGAAGGGCTTCATCCACAAGTCCCACATGCCGAGCGGAATTGCTCCATCTTAGCTCCTCCTTCACTTTCTCCAGCTGCTTCTGCAAAAGCCTGATGAGGGGAATGACCTGACTCAAGCTGACAGTGTCTGAACTGACTTCATGTGTGGCAAGTTCGAAGGGTTGGAGAACCTTGCTCAACATGGAAATCATTCTTCACTGTGCTTGAGTCAGGTGCATACCCCCTCCTTTGCCTATGTCATAGGTGGATGTATAGGCTTGAATGGCCTTTTGCTGCTCCTTCATCCTCTGAAGCATATAGAGGGTTGAGTTGCACCGCATCACAACCTCTTGCTTCAGGTGATGGCAAGGCAGGTTCAAGAGTGTTTGCTGGTGCTCCAATCTTCGGCATGCAGTCGCTGTATGGCGAAAGTGGCCAGAAATTTTTCGGACCACCCAAAGCATCTCCTGCACACCCCTGTCACTTTTCAGAAAATTCTGCACCACCAAATTTATTGTGTGAGCAAAACATGGGACGTGCTGGAATTGTCAGATATCACACATCCCCAGGAGAGTCTAAGTGGGGTAAGCCACTGGGTGATGATTTCCCTCAGTTTCTTTAAGAGGTTGTCGGCGGTGTGCCTCTTACTGAAACCGGTGATACACAGCGTAGCCTGCCTTGGAATGAGTTGGCATTTCTGAGATGCTGCTACTGGTGACGCTGCTGTTGTTGCTGCATAAGGTGATATATCTACCCAGGGGCTGTCACAGTCATATAGTCCTTAGTCTGCCCTATTCCACTTGTCCACATGTCCGTGGTTAAGTGAACATTGGGTACAACCGCATTTTTCAGGACACTGAGGACACTTTTTCTGACGTTTCTGTACAGTCTCGGTATCGCCTGCCTAGTGAAGTGGAATCTAGATGGGATTTAGAACCAGGGACACACTACCTCCATCAATTGTCTAAATCCCACTGCACTAATGGCGGATACCAGACGCATGTCTAACACCAACATAGTCAAGGCCTCAGTTATACGTTTTGCTTCAGGATGACTGCTGTCGTACTTCATCCTCTTCGCTAAGGACTGTTGGAGGGTCAATTGTTTAGTAAAAGTAGTGGTGTTCCTACTTCCTCTCTGGGATGATGAATGACTCCCAGCAGCAGCGAAAGCAGTAGGCGTAGCAATGCAGGATCCTCCGGAGGAATCCTGGATAGGAGAGTCAGTCATGCTAGTGACATGGCCTGCAGGACTACTTCCGATCCTGACTAAGGAGGAAATTGAAGGGGAGGGAGTTGACGGTGTGGTTTGCAGGTGCTTGGATACAACAGGACGAAGGGATTTAGGTGTCCCTGGACTGCTTACATTCTTAGCCAAAGTTTCTGACCTGACAGTAACTTTTTATGAACGTGCTGCAGGTGACATATATGGGAGGATGTTCCTAGGTGGTTAACATCCCTACCCCTACTTATTTCACCTTTACATATGGTACATATGGCAAGACAGTTGTTGTCTGGATTTGGATAGAAATATTGCCAGACCAAAGAGGTGGAGTGGTCTTCTGCCCAGGCATGACCGTGATGGGCTTTTTCATCCCACGGACAACAACTGTCTCCCCCGGAGCCTGATTTAAACAAACCACATCACCATCAGAATCCTCCTCGCCAACTTCCTCCTCAGCGCCAGCTACACCAGTATCCTCATCCTGTTGTACTTCAACAGTGACATCTTCAATTTGCATATCAGCAAGTGGACTGTGGGTGCTCTTTTCAGCACTTGCAGAGGGCATGCAAATGGTGGAAAGAGCCACCTCTTCCCGTCCAGTGCTGGGAAGGTCAGGCATCGCAACCGCCACCACACTTGTACTCTCCTTGGGGATTTGTGATATCTGCTTAGAACGCACAGTTCTTCGCTGTGCTTTTGCCAGCTTAACTCGTTTGATTTTTTTTTGCGGGATGAGGGCTTCCATCGTCATGTGAAGCTGAACCACTAGTCATGAACATAGGGAAAGACCTTTGCCGTTCCGTGCCACTCCGTGTTGTAAATGGCATTTTGGCAAGTTTATGTTTCTCCTCAGATGATTTAAATGTTTTATTTAAGGTCATTTTCCTGAACTTTGTCATTTGGGATTGTTCATGCCCTCTACTATGACATTTGTCATCGGCCTTGGCAGACGACGTAGATGGCATGTTATCGTCTATGTCATGACTAGCGGCAGCAGCTTCAGCACTAGGAGGAAGTGGTTCTTATTCCTATTTTATTTTTATCGGAGAAAGTTTGGTCCTCCATTTATGTTATATTGATATATACGTGCGGCTAAGGCGCACACAAACACAGAAAATAATTTTTTATTTTTGTTGGAGACTAGTGCACTTAGTGGGTTACACCAGCCTTTAAGAAATGAGCCAGCTGGCTCTTTACTTATGGGACACAGGCGCACGCTTGGCGCTGCTCCTTTGTTGATGCACATGCAGCTACAGTGCACACAATTCACAAAGACAGAAAAAAAAGAATTTTTTATTTTTTGGGGAGCGCACTTTGAGGGTTACACCACCCTTTAACAGACAGACACACGCTTGGAGCTGCTGCTTTGAGGATGCACGTACAGTGCAGACAATTCACAAACACAGAAGAAAATGTTTTATTTTTGTTGGAGTGCACTTTGGGGGTCACACCACCCTTTAACAGACAGACGCACGCTTGGTACTGCTTTGAGGATGCACTTTGGGGGTTACACCACCCTTTAACAGATGAGACAACCAGCCCCTTACTTATGACACAGGCGCATGCTTGGCGCTGCTCCTTTGTTGATGGACGTGTGGCTACAGCGCACACAATTCACAAACAGAGAAAATATTTTTTTATTTTTTTTGGAGTGCACTTTGGGGGTTACAGCACACTTTAATGGACAAGCCAGCCAGCCCTTTCTTATGGGACATAGGCGCATGCTTGGCGCTGCTCCTTTGTTGATGCACTTGCAGCCACAGTGCACACAATTCACAAACACAGAAAATATTTTTTTATTTTGTTTGGAGTGCACTTTGGGGGTTACAGCACCCTTTAATGGTCAAGCCAGCCGGCCCTTTACTTATGACACAGGTGCACACTTGATGCTACTTTGTTGATGCACGTGCGGCTACTGCGCACACAACTCACAAATGCAGAAAATAATTTTTGGAGTGCACTTTGGGGGTTACAGCACCCTTTAACGGACAAGCCAGCTGATCCTTGATTTATGGCACAGGCGCACGCTTGGCACTACTTTGTTGATGCAAATGCAGCTACTGCATACACAATTCACAAACACAGAAATTTTTTTTTTTATGGAGTGCACTTTGGGGGAGCACCCCTGATGCACAGATCATCCCCTGGACAACACTACAGCACCCCTCTAGGACTACAGCCTTTATGGGACACTGCACAACACAGTCTGGCCAGCCCCTATAGACTTTGGAGTGGACACAGCCCCTATGAACAACTGACTGCACAACACAGCCTAGCCAGCTCCTATGACAGCAGCACAACACAGCCCAGCCAGCCCCTATGGACAACAGCAGCACAACACAGCCCAGTCAGCCCCTATGGACTGAGTGGTCACAGCCCCTATGGACAACAGCAGCACAACACAGCCCAGCCAGCCCTAGCTCCCACCCTCCCTCTTCACTGTCCACAGCCGGAGTGAGAAATGGCGCAGACGCGGGGACCTTTTATAGAATCCAAAACCCGCAAGATCTGGAAGGTGGGATGATGACGTTTTGCCTCGATTAAAGATCCGAGTCAGGAGGGAAAAGTCGAGCCTGACTCGGATACGACTCGGATCAGAGGGGCTCAGGGGGGTTTGGATTTCAGAAATCCGAACCCGCTCATCCCTAATAGATACAATAGGCTATAACTGAAAATAATTAAGGGAAGAAAATATACTGACGTGTTTCAAAGCCAAGAATATAATGGTAGTCAATTGCCTTAGTCAGAGTTGTAAATTTAGGTCCAGTATGATATAGGCATGTAGCTTATGAAATATCAATCTATTTATTTATATGACAGCACCTAGAGGGCCTTGAATCATGTATGATGTAAACACACACAAGGAAAAAAAAATGTAAACAAACATTTGTCACAGATTAATATAATGATGCTTCTATCACTCCATTTTTCAAATTTTCCAACCACAAAAAGAAGATCGGGAGCTACAATCGCAGCCCGCGTCCTGAGAACAGACTACATACTACTAAAATATATCATGTGAGAACAAATACAGGTTGTATAAGATATAAATGATATAACGGAACACTGAAAAATACTACAAAGGTAATGTGAGCAAAATATATTATTGCAGGTAATAACTGGAAAACCTTTTAATGAGTAATTGCCAAATTCAAAATAGTATAGATCTAATATAAGAAGGCTCAGAGTTGCCCAATAATGAACCTCCCTGTAGAAGTGAAAATATCAATCTATTTAAGTAACAGCACCTAGGGGCCCCAAAGAAAAGATGTTATAAACACAGTATAGATGTGTTTAGGGATAGGGCTGCTAATGACATTTAAGTATCAGCACCTGGGGGGCCTTGAAACAAAGCTGGTATAGACATAGCAGGGAGTAACCCCAGTAGTTTCTTCCAAGGAAATAAACACAGCAGCTTATATGGAATATTAAGGGCAAGAATGCCAGAAAAAATTGTTCTGTGACTGCCATCCACATGCCATTGAGGTGAAGAATGTGTAATGTGCATTAATGAAACTCCAGTCCCACAATGTAAGTCCTGAGTTGCGAAGAGGTGAGTACCAGGGTTCCCCTCTAAATTAGGAAAAGCAACATATTGAGAGGGTGACCTGGTAGACTAGGTAACAGCATTCTCCAGATGAGGAATGGGCATAAAAACAACAGGCTCAGAGTTGAGACTAATTGGGGCTGGCTCATTAATCTCAGAATCTCTGTAATTGGGTTAGAGTATCTGGGCCAAGGGTTTGTGCATGCAGAGGAATCGGGCAAGGGGTTTGTGCATACAGAGGAATTGGGCCAGGGGTTTGTGCATGCAGAGGATAACTGTTGAGGGAGAATAAAAACACAATTTTTTATTACCAAATACATATTTTTATTGTTATTTTTTATTGTTGTTTTTTTATTTGCCGGACGCGGCTACATTAAATCACTATTAATCTTTTTTCTAAAATATAGTATTGGCTATGTCTGAGATGTGATATGTTTATATAAAAAGAGAAACACTGTTTATATAAAGAAATAAACATTGTTTCATATCATACACAGTAAGTTTTCAACAGCTGCCTCTGATTTGTGATTAATCTATGTTTAATAGTTTAAAGAGAATAACTTAGTGTCACATTGTATGTAATCACTACTTTTTATATTACCTTTACTAAAAGATTCTGCTTCTTATTATATATGGCATCTATTTCAAATACTTAAAACAGCACCAATATACTTTGTAAGTGTTGATGAGATATTAGTTATTCTTTATTTTCCTGGGCTTCTTCTATAGGTGCGGTAATCCTTTTCTTTCTCAGGCTTAGAGTTGAGACTAATTGGGGCTGGCTCATTAATCTCAGAGTCACTCTGCAATTGGGTTAGAGTATCTGGGCCAGGGGTTTGTGCATGCAGAGGAATTGGGCCAGGGGTTTGTGCATGCAGAGGAATCGGACCAGGGGTTTGTGCATGCAGAGGAATCGGGCCAGGGTTTTGTGCATGCAGAGGAATCGGGGCAGTGTCAAAAAGAGACAATAAGCTATTAAACTTGTTGTCTAGGTAAGGTAGTAGAATCTTCAACAACTCCGTCGCTAAATGACTAGCCAAAGCTATAAAATCAAATCCTGAATCCAGAACCTCCACTGTTGGTGAAACAGGAAGGATAGAAAGGGGAGAGGAGCACTCTTCCAATTGGAAAATCCTGTGAGCAAACATGATATGAGAAACAACGTACCTTGTTGAGAGACGAAAACCCAGCAAAACTTAGTTGTGGAGCAAGGTTATAAGACTATGGGGTTATCTAACACAGATATACAGTTATCAATTCCTAATAACCTTTATACCCAAAATGTCACTGTTTAGCGCAGCATACGCATATGAAATAATCGCTTTCCAGACTTTGAGTGTGGTTCCAAAGCACAAAAGTTATTATTCACATAAAAAGCATTTAGTTACACGCTGTGATCTAAATAAAATTAGCGAAAAAGATGATACATTAACAAGGTACAAAATAAATGATATTTACGCATGTGAACTGGCCCAGTATGCAGTATTTCAATCCTGAATTCTGCGGTCACCATCACCCAAGGATATGGAGGAAATGACTGCCTACTGCCTCAGCTCACAAGCCTATATCCAGTACAGGTTTCAAAGACAACAAGAATAAACACAGAATAACAGATGCTCATTGGTTCTTGCTTCAGGTCACTCCGTTCATTGGTTAGTTCATATGGTGTCATCAAAGCTATGGATCAGCTTTCCAACTGATTCTTTGTGTAGGTTTCCCTCCAAAGAAAAACAACATATAGAGATACATTCTAACCTATAATTCATATGTTGCAAATGCCTGCTGTGATCTCCTTGCCGATAGAACCGGAAACCTGCAAATAAACAGAGTTTTGGAATGATACCAAACATGGTCTGCTTATCATGTACTAAACCTTAGATATAAAATATATAAATTCACAATAGACTTGATAATGTATAAAACCGCTAATATTAACCTTTTAATGTGGAGGAACCTTTGTATAAGTTTTGGTATGTGTAAGTGTGAGAAAATTGTGTAGTTTCGCTAATATGTGTGGTGCGTTTGTGTTTTGTGCTTTGATAAAAAATGCAACTGTGCGCTGTGCATCTTGTTTATTTATGTTTTATTTAATGTGTGTATGCATGTGTCTATGTGTGTGTTATGTAATTTAGGGTATTTGTAATGGATTAATATATATTATCCATTTCTAACATATTTTAACATCCAAGCATTGCCTGGACCAATTCTAAGGTGTAAATGGAAGTTTTATTTCTAAACGGGGGGAGAGAGACCCACAGCTTCCTGCAGGTGCCACATAGTCTTGTAGCCTGTGACAGGCTATTCTTCACTTAATTAGGATGTAGATGTCAGTTCCTTTGAACCAAAACAGCACCAAACAATAGGCACACAACTGCCAATGACTTGCAGGTCCATGACAGTAATTAGTAACTTTACATTTAGACCACTTCCTGTGTACATTGTAATTAATTTGTTACAGGCATACTATATGAGCATGCGGAGTCTCTCAAAACATATGCAAACCCACAGAAATACACACCAAACCTGTTTTCCACACTAAACCTTGTATTTGTGCACATCGGAAATGCGCTGACACAGCAGTGTCCAAGCAATTCGTCATCAGACCACAGATGACTAAATCGTTCAGATAATAATTTGCACGATGATCAAAACCAATTATTTGATTTCGACAGTCCACTCTTTGATAGCAATCAAGACGCTATATATTCTGATCTTAAACTTTCCAGTCATGCATAATAATGTATTATTCAATGTTCTAAACGGTGTGACACAAGAGGGTCACTGGACCGTGGATAATGCATTTCAAGAGGGTAAAACAACCCTTATACGCACTCAGCGGATCTATACGGGACAATGGGTAGGATGTGGGATCTCATCGAACCTATAAAGGAAGTCTGGGGAAATGAGACTACATTATCTATGATGTTTAAAGGAACATTTACAATAATTATTATACATGACTCACACCGGTGTCACCTTTATTTGTTACAGAACTGAAGAAATGGGTTAAACACATTTACCTCCTTTTGCAAGTTGGTTAAACTAGGGAAAAATTCACATTTTAGTGTGGCGTTATGATGTACATTGACTGTGTTAGTAATCTGTGTGATATCCCTCTGCCTGTTGTATGGAGATGTCCTTAAACCTTTCAGGACTGGTGGACTCGTCTTACAGACCTGGTTTTCTGACCCCGCCAAAATCGCTACTCCCGGTGTTATCAGGCGACCATTGCGCATTGTCTGCTCATAGTTCCTACTGCATTGCCAAAGCAAGTAATCCACAAGACATCTTTTAAAGACATATTTAAATAACAGAATACCTTCAACGAGAAAAAAATTATTGTTAATCACCACAATTCCAGCCAAGTTGAATACACAAACCCGTAACTTCCTTAGATATTCTCAAGACTCTGTTATCTATAAGCTATGCCTTCTACCATTGTAACTAGACAGAGAGTCCCAGCTGTTACACATGATGTGTCCCAACCAGGAATCCGTAGGAGCGACCCACGCGACTATACCCTTTGACCGAGCCTTTTATCCAGATATCACACATCCTTGATATAAAAAAAAAACATCAAGTATCTGAACCTGTTCAAAAATGTGCATAACAATAGAATGCCTCCAATAATAATAATAAAAAAAATTAATAATTGTCAATTACCGCAATATTCATCACGTCGAAAAATTACGAGACCCGTGATATTTTAGATATTCTTAAGGATCTTATAGCTATTTTTGCCCTTATACTTAAATCAGGTTCATATTATCACTAACAACAGTCTATCCTTGACTTAACTGTACTATATTATGAGTGTATACAAACTATGAAAGACGTGCCTCTATAGGAAGTAAGGGTTAGAACTGAAACAACAGAATATCCTACATAACAATAAGTGCTTTTACCGCTATATCTCAGATATCCTGCATCACCACAGGCCCCAGACACTGGGTCGTCCCCATTGCACCACATGTGTACAGCAATCAAAGCCTCCGACAAACCAAACCTGTCAGCCTTCACAGGGCCCATAACCTCACTTATTTCCTTGGGAGAGAAAAAAAATACATCCAGTAACCTGATCATGTTTAAACAATATACTATGCATATTCAGCAAACCCTTATATCATACTTAGTTATAACTGCAGGGTAATGTGTAATCCACATGCGATCTAATACACAGATAATACAATACAACACACCACATGTCATAACTCACTTCAGAACCAAATTTCTTAACCTGAAATAAATCTATAAACTGCTGTACCTGCAAGGAAATTTTCAGAAGTACATATAAACTGCACACAGATGAGCACATATAATCTTATACACAGGAAAAACAATAAACTTTCATACTCTGCATGTACCAACCCTCTCCCGGAAAACCAAGATCCTGTGAGCACAAATAAACCTCAATACTTATGTGTTGCATGTGTGTTTTCACTAAACAATCCTTCAATATATCACATTCTAATATGTAAAACTAAATAATTTATAATTTTTCTTAATTTTTTTTTATTTTATTGGTGGTTTATTATGTATTTGTTAAGTGTATTGATATATTCTGGTGGGTGTTTTCCTGCTTGGTGAGCTGATTTTTTTTGAATAATCTGTCCAACATATAGCATTGGCTCAGGAATGAGCTAATATCTATATGATATGTATAGTATAGTAGATGCATAAGTCCAATTATGGTGTGACCTGTGACTTAGCTACCACTACTGTGATGATTATACAGTCAAGATTAGCACCTGCCACTCAGCAGCAGCCGCCCCTGAGATCTTATTTGATTTGATGCATCCCAATGGGTGGAACGCATAGGACTTCCAGCTTGTGTTTCTAGAAGGGCTTCGATGATGCCTGACTGCAGATCTGACCGGGGACTTCCAGTAGCGTTGCGTTCCAATGAATGAACTACTTCCAGTCCTGGTTGTTAACTTTTCTACATGTTTTAGGACAAGGTAAGCAGCAGTTTTGAGCTGGTGATTGGATTGATAAGATGTATATGTATTTACTTTTATGGAGTGTTAAGAGTTAAGTCCTTGTCTGTTACTTTCTGTGGTATTAGCACACTTCCGGGTTGTTGTTGGGGGAGGTGCTTATTGTATTACTTTGGCTATATAAATCGGCTCATTCACCAGGGAGACTCAGGGTCTCTATGGTGGATATATGAAGGTGACTTTCTGTCTTGATAAAGGTCTGTTTGGACCAAAACATCGACTACCATTATGCATTATGTGAGTGATTAAATCAATTTTCTACAACTGATTGGTGAGTGCCCATTCCGTTTTTGGATCCTCTCTCTCTTTCTATATATATATATATATATATATATATATATATATATATATATATATATATATATATATATATTGTGATAGAAGCACTGGTAAAGTGGTTAATGGCAGGTACATTTGTCCTAGGTTTTTGGCCTATGTGTTCTAAAAAACCCCAGGAGAAGTCTGTTTTGTAAGCAGACCAGAGTATCGGCTTTTGGAAAAGGTGGTTTGGGTCCCGGTTGTGCGGATGTGAGGAGAGGGAGGGCTCCATCTACAGGCCACTCCAGGTTTTGGGTCTTTCAGCCTGGTAACAGGCTCATTAGGGCTTGCAGCTGGAAATGGCTAATATAAGCATGGTTTGTTTGTGGCTGAGTGTCTCACACCTGGGAGAGCAGGCAGACTAGCCTGTTCAGAGACACTTGGTGATAATCCTTGTACGTACTGTGCACATGTTTTGTTGATGGTGAGGGCAATAGGCCCTACCATTATTATAGAGCAGGAATCTGCTGTGTAGCTAGTGCCCAGCTGGGCTAGGACTTATGTTTATGTTTTGTTTATGTTTATATTCATTTGGCACAATAAAGACTGGCACCGACCAGTTTGTACGAGAACCCCTGACTTGTATCCTGTTTCTATGGCTGCTGTATGTGTAAAGAGGGAGTCCATCTACCCCAGGAGAGGGACCCCTATCCTGACTGTGTCACATTTGGTGGAAAATGCACACTGAAATTGCAGCAAGGAAAAAAAAATTGTTTTAAAATTTAAAGGGACAGACACCTATACACCAGTGTGGATATAAAGTTGTGTCCTTTGAAGTCCATAGAGGTGGTGTCCGCAGATGCTTAGGGAAGCCAGAGTCTGCTTCCAACCTACACCTCAGGACAAAATTGAAGACATTGTTAAAGCCTTGTTCCAAGCTACGTCAGCTCAGCAAGAGGCTACCAGGGCTCAGCAGGAAACAAACAAAATCCAGCAGGAAGCTACCAGGGCTCAGCAGGAAGCTACCAGGGCTCAGCAGGAATCCACCCAGGTGCAACTATTGGCCTTGGAGGCAGCCCAGAGGCAACAACAAGTCACCATCGAGGAAACCCGCCAGGCCATAGCGGAAAACAGCCAGGCCATAAAAGAGGTGGTACAACAGCTTGTAGTCCGGTCTGGAGATGCTTCCCCTGATCTTCTAACTAACACTCACACTATACGGGCCAGTCACTTTCTGCAAAAGATGACCCAGAGTGATGTGGAGGCATACCTTACGGCCTTTGAAAGAACCGCCAAAAGAGAGAAGTGGCCTAAAGAGCAGTGGGCAAGTCTTGTGGCACCCTTCCTGTTTGGAGAACCACAAAAGCCTAATATGATTTGTGCCTGGATGATGCCAAGGACTATGCAAAGTTAAAATGGGAGATCCTAAACCGCTTGGGAGTCACCTCATTTGTTCGGGCACAACAAGTCCACCTCTGGGAGTTCCAAATGGAAAACCTCCACGCTCACAGGTGCATGACCTCGTCCATCTAACCACAAAATGGCTGCAGCCTGAGATGCTAATAGAACCACATATTGTGGAAAGAGTCATGATGGACCGGTATCTGCGATTGCTACCTGCGTCTCTGCACAAGTGGGTGAGCCATGCAGACCAGATAGTCGAACTGGTGGAGAGGTACGAGGCGGCTGAGGAGCAGATGAGTGTGCCCCACCGAGCCCCGATGGTGCATAAGGATATATTCTATAGTATAATATAATATAATATTTGGATTTAAAATTCTTGGAATGTCTTTTTAAAATCTCTATTGCAATAGCGATTTTAGTCATACACAAAATGGACGCCACAACGAAGTCCTATAGTTGTTGTTCCCCTTTTTTAAAAGACAAGTTCATTGATTTGGATACAAGTCTTCTACAAAATGATTACCGTTTATGTAAATTAATAGGGGTGAGAATGGTGGGTTTAGTCATACACAAAATGGCCGCCTCAACTAAGTCCATCACTGTTTAAAGTTAAAGATGTCTGACGCGGGAGTAGGGAGAGGCGCATAGGGTCTATTTGGTCATGTTGCTATGTGGTGTAATATAACACCTCCGTGATTGGTGTAATATAACACATCCGTGATTGGTCCTAGATGGAACGCTTGTTCGCTGAATCATGTGGAATCATGTGATTTTCCAGGAAGGACATGATGCGATAATTCCATTGGCCACTGTTGGAACGCTGTAATGGAGTGGAACGCATAATCCCGGAAGTTAGTTATTTTATCTAATATTTACGGCCTGTTTAGGATCGTTTGGGGATATTAAAAGCTAACATATTGCAACAATACTACTAAATGGTAGGCAGTCATCATTTGTAGGTAGTCATAACCCTTCACTTAGTTTAGACTTCTTACTTTGAACTGCTATTAAAGGAAGTGATATCACTCCCTAGGATGAATAAAAGGCAGGTCATGTCAGCTCACTCTCACACACACATGGAGAGGAGCTGTCAGTAGGATCTATTCAGAGCAATTGTTGTAAGTAAACTGCCAAATTCTTTATTTAGTTTACAATTGTGTTTTATTGGATGTAATTATCCTTCTTTAACATCTTGAGAATACTGTCTGTTTTTATTATATGCAATAAAATTTATACCTATGTTATTCATATGATATATTAATACCAATCTCGGTATAATTAAGTCCCGGCTGTTTTTTGTGGTATTTTACTATGAAGCTGTTAAAATTGGTCATACAATTTATTTAAAGAGAAATATTTTATTTAATTCAATATAAATTGCATTATAATCCTATAAATATAGTAGGTCCTTTGATTTTAATTGATTGTTATGGTCCATATAGCTATTGGGTGTTTGGAGACTATTGTTGTCCAGATTTCTGACCATTGAAGACTAACCATTTGGAAGTCTCCCGTTTTTGTGAGTTTCACATTTGGAAAAGTATTTTGGTATGTATTAACATCACATGAAAATGGAATGTAGAAATCTACAATATATTAATATCAATCTGGGTATAATTAAGTCCAGGTTGTTTTCCGTGATACTTTATTATGAAGCTGCTAAAATTAAACATACGATATGTTTAAAGAGAATTATTTTATTCAATGTAATATAAATTGTATTAGAATCCTCTAATATAGTGGGTTATTTGATCTTAATTGATTGGTATGGTCCATATAGGCTATTTGGTGTCTGGAGACTATTGTTGTCCAGATTTTTGACCATTGAAGATTAACCATTTGGAAGTCTCCCGGTTTCTGTGAGTTCCATATTTGGAAAAGTGTTCTGGTATGTATTAGCATCACATTAAAATGGAATGTAGAAATGTATGATCTCGCACCACCAGTATTCTGTACCCGTTCTTTCTTGTTGTTTGTCAAGATATACCCCTGATGAAGTCCTTCTAAGGACGAAACGAGTTAGGTGTTTTTTCTGGTCACTTCTACCCCTCCAGGGAAATACCAATACTATAAGGTGGGACAGTGATATTGACCACCCATTCCATAATTGTTTATTTTTTAAATATTCATTATGTTGTACACAACAATTTAATAAATTATATTTTTATGATACTAATAGTGGCCGTTAGGCCTTCTTGGGTGATTTTTTCTTGGTGCGAGGGTTCTTGTTCTAGATTTAACTTAAGGAGGATTCTACCACTCTAAGGAGAGGTTTCCAGCTTCAACATTTTGATTGTCGTTACTGTAAAGCTTTGATATTGATCAACGTCATCAAGAGAATAGTCCACGTCAAGTCTATATTTACAACTAACCGTTGGGTGATATTCCTTAAAAAAACGTCAGAAGAACATTTGAAATCTATTCCACAATATCGGTTTGAGACCAATCTTTTTGTCATTTATGAAGACTATATCTATCTAATAATAATTGAGAACTACGTCTGTGTTTTTTAGACATTGGTCCAGGATTGACTCATATCCGTTTGTAATTCTAAGGACTATATGTATGAAATTGCCATTATTATTTTTAATTTAATGAAACATTTTTTAATTATCAATTCTTAAGTGTACTCTTTTATTTTTTGTTGGAATTAATGTGTGGACCCTTCTAACAGGGGGTCTAAAAGGGGTTGCTGCTGAGTATCTACTAACAGATTGAAGTTCTTTTAAATTTACCTTTCCATAATTTAGCACAGGTTAAAGGCTTTTTTTGTAGGATATATATATATATATATATATATACATAGATGCTCATATGCGTATTCACATACATACCGACACATATTTGCTTTTTAAATACGAGGACGCTCATATGCGAACGCATACATATAAAATGGTTCCCACACATTATAGTTAATAACCAGAGTTATTAAAGTTATTGTTATCTAATAATTATGATGTGAGATGTACGTAAAGAGATCTAAGGTTCATAATACAGTGGACATGTCATGTGTGGTATCATACTAAATCCCTGTTTATTTGCAGACATCCGTTTCTATCGGTAAAGAAGTCACATCATGCATCCGCTAGTTATGGATGATAGGGAGTTATTGAATAAAATGGTATAACTTGTATGCAGTGTTGTAGCCAGTTTTAACCAGTTGTTCGGCGGGAAGCTACACAATGTTACAGTTGGAGGATTGAGCCATACCCCTGATGACACCGTTTGAACTGACCAATGACCAGATTGACCAGAAGCAAGAACTAATGAGAACCTGTCAATTTGTTCCTTTGTTAACTCTGAAACCTGTAAGGTATATAGGCTGTGTCCTGACCTCAGTGTACAGATATCTTCTTGTGACCGCAGACTTCTGGATTGATGACTGTATACTGGGACCAGTGTGCATGCATATGTATCGGCTGTACTATTTTCATTGCTTTTTAATCTAATTGTTAAATCTTACATCGTGTTTTCTCTTTTACATAAATAACTTTTTGTGCTTTGGAACCACACGATTGGACTGGAAAGCAATTCTTTCTTAAGCAACTTGCAGCGACTTATTGGAATCAATAGATGGGGGCTCGCGACTGATATCACGCTACTGAAATTGCATAAAGCGTACGGATTTCGATCCCTCAACAAAGGGTGGACGCGTCATATATGGGTAAGAACCAATCTGTTCAAAGCCTGTTTAGCACTTTATGTTGTAAAACCGAATATCTGTTTTTGTGTAATCTAAGGAGCACTGATTAGATTCCAGGGACAATAGAGAAAAGTCTGTTTCTTTTATTGTCACTTTTGCTCTGCAATAGGCGATTCGCAAATAGCATATGCATCTTCCCTGTAGTACTGCCACATGTTTAAGCAATAGGTATTGTCATGGGGGAAAGTATTTTTCTGGCCAGAAAAACAAAAGGTATATGAATGTGAACGTATGCTTGTGATGTGAAAAGGAAAAAGAAAAACAGAGAGAAGGTTTTTGCTGTTTGAACTGTTGAAAATAGACAGGGCCAGCAAGGTGTCCAAGAGGCAGGTAGGACAGCCATAGCAGTATACACAGCAGGTATAACTGGGCGAGAAACCGGAGGTTGTTTCTCGGTTGACTCCCAATTGTAATCACAAAGTCCATTGATAGTTTAGTGTCTCTGGGCAATGCGATCAGACCGCATGGTTGTGTGAACCATGATTGTGAATTGGTTGTGGTGGAGGAAATCACTGGCAAGGTTAAGTGGAATACTTAAATTCTACCAGTTGGAGAGTAACTCAAAGTAGGAAGTGGGCGGACAAGGTTTGGTTAATTTGTCCGGAAAGCAGAATAATTGCATAGGCTATTTTCTGTTTCCTTGTTGTGTACACTAACAAAAAAAATGCTTAGTGGTCGGCTGTGCACAGCAGGTGGAAGTGAATGGACGCAGCTTGTTTAATTCATCCACCGTCTAAATCTCTAGCAAAAGTAGCCAAAGCGTTGTCCCAGATTTGTGCTAAGCAGTCACTAGGGATGGTCGATGAGGTGCTGGTAATGGATGGGCTGACTGGTTTGGCAAGGTATATAATGAATGTGAAGTATGGTGCGTACACTACAGCGTACTGCGACATATGGGTCAAGATGACCAAAGGATGTATGAAACCCTTTCTCAAAGTTGGCAGTTTCGATTCGGAGGTACTAAGTAATGTTAGAGACAACATATGTTTATTCAAATCTTTGAAGAAAAGAGTAAAGTATAATGATTGTTTAAAGTTATGGCAGCACGAGGGGAACACGTGACAAAGTGGTGTATGCACACGTACTCACACCGCTAGACAGCGTGCACACGCCGCAAAGTAGCATATTCATGCTGAAAAATAGTGTACAAATGTGGCAAAGTAGCACGCCACAAAACAGTGTACTCATGCCGCAAAGCAGCAGGCCACCAGGTAGCGTACCCACACAGCAAGGTAGCATTACTGCGCATAATAAGAGAGCACATGCACACCTCCGCCACCATATGCAGCCGCAGGTGAAAGTACAGCCAATACCAAAAATAAAAAAATCATAACAAGTAACTTATACCCCGTTTTAAGTCACCTCAAGGAAAATGTTATTGTAGAAGATGATGAACCCACTGTAATTTCAGCCATTGCACATACTGTTAATATACTAGATGGTCCACAGAGAGGAAAGGCAGCAATCCATCCAGCAGGTGAAGCAGCTGAAATTGGTGAGATTAGTGGAGATCGTAGTAGAAGAGTTAATGTCCATAGTACTGAAACAATAAGTCCAGTAATTAATCCTGAACATAGTAATGTGGTAGGTATACATCCTTTCAATACAATAGCAGTTCCCAATGGGAAACTGGGCAAAGATGGTATAGTTCCCATCAGGAACGTAGCAATGCATTGTCCATGGACGAGAGCAGAATTGCATTCAATTATGTCAGACTTCCCAGACCCTAGGAAAGAGTTAGCCAAATACCAGAAATTTGTTATAGATTTAGGTAATGCTCATGAGCCAACTAATAAATATTGGCGAGTGGTGTTAAGGGCCTGTCTCCCTTCCAATATTGATGTACAAAAGTATATTAAGGATTGTGTATTGAAGGAGGATAAATCCTTAACGAATGAGGATAACCAGGTAAATATAAAATGTATTATTACACAATTGGCCATATATTTTCCAGTGGTAGTGAACTGGAGTAAAATTTTGACTATTAAACAAAAAGATAGTGAATCTGCAGCAGATTATTTTGCCAGAGCGCTGCTAACAATAATCCAGTACATAGGGATAGCAGATATTAAAGATGATGTACACCACAGGGAAGTAGCTGTTGTGGTACTAATGGATGGTCTCAAAGACAATCTAAAGACCAGGGTGCAAACCTCTCAACCCAACTGTAGAGGAATTACTGTAGATGCACTTAGATAATCTGCCATAGAACATGATAAGAACATTTCCAGTAAGAAAGAAGCACAGAGTGAGAAGTTAATGGCAGTGAGCATTCAGGCTTAAAGGGATTACCTACACAGTCACATAACTACAACACATACCAGCAACAAAGTTATACAGTAAGGTGTTATAATTACAATAAAGAAGGACACCTAAAGAGGGACTGTAAAGTGAGAAATTGGGGGCCACCTAAGAAGGGAACACCTAGGCACACTCAGAGAGGGCACTCGCAAGATTCAGGAAATTTCCAGTGGTTACTCACTCACATAGTGACAGCAAACGCTCTGCTGGAGGATGATAGTCATGTGCTAGGGGTCAGGTCATACCTGTAGTCTACAGCCAGTCAGGTTAACTGATAATACTAGGGAAGAACCTACAATTATAGTTGATATATCTGGTACTAAACACACTTTTCTTGTAGATACAGGGGCCACCAGATCCGTGATAAATTCTCCATTTAATTTACAGGTTACCAACAAGACCATATCAGCAATGGGAGTAATGGGGAGGGTACAGCATTACCCTTTAACTAGATCTGCAGAGGTTACTATCAGGCCACTGCAAACCAAGCATTCCTTTCTCCTGGCAGCGTCGGCACCTACTAACCTGCTAGGAAGGGATTTGCTATGTAAAATGGGATGTGTTATATACTGTACCCCTGATGGTATATGGAAGGCATGGCACAGAAGAGTAATGTCCAAGCTGGGTTTGATCACTCCCGAGGTACAGACCAAAATTTCACCATGTGTGCTCCCAGGTTACGAAAGCCATTCGAATCTGTGGCAATCGTTAAAGTTCCGGAAAGGATTGAGATGGGTCAACATCCCACACACACACAAAAAAAATGATACAATTACAAAGGTCCATACACTCAGGCATCATAAATTACAGGAAAAAAAGTTTCATAAATAGAATTCTTTAAGTCAGAAGTATAAAATTAGCTTTCCTTCTAAATTCAGTTTCTTTTGTTTTTTTCTCAAGTGAAAAAGGTTGCGCATGAGATACAGGATATATTGGACACACCACAAAGGTTAATGTTGTACTCTGTCCATCTCAGGTAAAAGAGATGTTATTGCAAATACCGGGTTCCTTCTGGACCAAAGATGGACAGGACACGGGATTGATGGCAAATGTAGCCCCTGTAATGGTTAACTTGAAGAGCGGTAGGCAGGCTCCAAAAATTCCTCAGTACCCATTAAAGCCTGAGGTGGAGCTAGGGGTGTATCCCATAATTGCGAGGTTATTGCAACAAGGGATTTTAATTCGTACAGCAATTTCAGCCAACAGTCCCATTTTTCCAGTGAAGACTGGGGGGAGGGGCTATAGATTAGTACAGGCTCTTAGGGGGGTTAACAAAGTTGTTGAAAGCCAATTCCCCGTAGTGCCCAATCCAGCTGTCATCCTCATGCAGATTCCACCGTCTGCTACCCATTTTACTGTCATTGATTTATGTTCTGCATTCTTCTCTGTTCCTCTTCACCCTGACTGTCAATATCCATTTGCATTTTCCTAAAGAGTGGTACAATATACATGGACACGATTGCCCCAGGGTTTCATAGATAGCCCCAGTATTTTCTCTCAGGCCTTACACGACTGTTTGCAATCTTTTCAACTAAGCAATGGGTCTGTCCTCATTCAATATGTAGATTATTTATTGTTGTGCTCTGATTTGTTTATGTCATGTTTAAATGATTCTAAACTGTTGTTGCTTCATCTTTCACAAACAGGGCACAAGGTTGCAAAGGACAAATTACAGCCATACCAGACTAAGGTCTAACCCAGGGGCTGAGACACTTGACAACGGACAGAATTCAGGCCATACAGACCATGACACTGCCGCAAAACCAGCAGCAAATCCGTACCTTCTTGGGCATGTGTGGATACTGCAGGATGTGAATCCCCGGTTTTTCTGTTTTGGAATTACCATTGCAGGACTTCGTTTCAGCCTCAAAACCCGACCGTGTCATACACACTGTGGAAACAGAGCAGGCTTTCCTTAAACTTAAGGATAGTCTGTCAAAAGCACCTATATTGTACGGAAGCTGATGGCTGCACAGCAGGTGTCCTCACACAAAAACATGGTGATGCTAGCAGACCTGTAGCATACTACAGTGCACAATTGGACACTGTGGCAAGATCACTCCTGACATGTTTAAGAAGTGTAGCTGCAACTGCTCTTCTGGTAAATAAGAGCGAGGACGTAGTATTAGGGCATGATACAACTGTCTATACACTGCATGCAGTGTATAGACTGCATGCAGTGTATAGACAGAATTTGTTAAATTCTGCCCAAGCCAGACATGTCTCTTCAGCGAGGTTCACAAAATGGGAACTAGCTCTGATGGCACCTGCAAATATTACCATTAAACGGTGCAATAGGTTAAATCCAGCAACGTACTTACCATATGTGCCTCGAGATGCACAAAGGGTGGAGGAAGGTGAGTTTCTGGTTAGAGGTGAGTTTTGCAGGTATACTGACACATATGATTGTATGGAATATTTTGAATCAGACCTTTACTGCAAGACCAGACATACGTGACACACCATTAAAAGATGTAGATTTGATGTTTTACACACATGGGAGTTGTCATAGACAGACAGACACAGGAGAATTATGCACAGGTTTTGCTGTTGTAAATGACGAGGATGTTGTAGGAATTGAACCACTTGGTCCATCTCACTCAGCCCAGGTGGCCGAACTGGTGGCATTAAGGAGAGCATGTGAGTTGGCAGAAGGTAAATCAGCTAACATATACAAGGACTCTAGGTATGCCTTCGAGGTAGTACATGATGTTGGGGCTCTTTGGCGCCTTAGGAACTTTATGACAGCAGCAGGCACACCAGTAGCACATTCACAACACATTAAAGGACTTCTGACAGCAATTCAGTTACTGAAGGCAGTAGCTGTCACCAAATACAAAGCCCACACATGCGAAAAAGACCTGGTGTCGACGGGCAATAATAGAGCAGATGAAGCTGCCAAATGGGCAGCAGGGTTACCCATAAATATACCAACTAATAAAGTGATGGTCTTCCAGACAATAGACACACAGAAATTAATTGAAATGCAAGATTTGTGTTCCCTACAGGAAAAGGTGGTCTGGAGATCAAAGGGATGTGGTCAGGAGTCCTCAGGACTCTGGAGAGATGGACAAGGTAGGTCTGTTGCTCCCAGGGCATACTACCCAAGCTTGGCTGAGGCTGCACATGGTCTGATTCACCTGGGAAAAGAAGGTATGTGCAAGTTGGTCAGAGCATATTGGTGTGCACCAGGCTTTTCTTCTCAAGCTGGAAAGAGGGCAATGTCCTGTTTGACTTGTGTAAGCTTATGGGAATCAATAGTAGACATCACACCCCCTACCGCCCGCAAGCCAGTGCGAAGGTGGAGAGAGTGAACGGTACTATTAAGAATAAACTGAGTAAGATCATGGCTGAAACTGGATTAGGATGGCCAGAAACCTTACCGCTTGTCCTCCATAATATCAGAACCACTGCCAGATCACCTCTTAATCTGTCCCCCTTTGAGATACTGTTTGGGAGGCAACCTCATTTGATTATAAGTCCACAGGATGATTTGAAGAGTAATAATGAGGTTACTGTGCAATATCTTATAAAAATCAGTAGACAGCCAAAACAACAGCAACTGAAATTGTTGTTACCTGATTTGCCAGAAACAAACTGTCATGATGTTGAACCTGGAGAATATGTTTTGATCCAAAATTTCTTACGCTCAGGTTGTTTGACAGACCAGTGGGAAGGTCCTTACCAGGTGTTGATGACAAGTACCACATCTTTGAAGGAAGCAGAAAGAGATACCTGGGTCCATTCCACTCCCTGCAGAAATTTCAACCATCCAAAGGAGGTATAAGGCGAAGTCAAGACAGACAACGTGGACCTGTTGATTGCGAGCCTGTTCTGGGAGAACTAAAGACTACAGTAAAAACATCTGAGCCAGAGACGTGTACAGCTTACGATTCCAGCAATGGGGTGTCGATCTGTTTCTTTTTCTTGTTCCAGGGTTCTTCTCATTCTTATTTGTTTCAGGATTTCCTAATTCTGTTATGGAGGACAGATGATGGAGAGGGAGGCCGATAATGATGTCGATAGAGTGGAGTCAGAGGAGAGAGCAATAGAACGATCAGGGCAACCTATGGTCAAACTCAGTTCAGGGATTGTTAAGAGATCTGTTAGCCATGGAACTCAGAGACAGAGTGAGGGGCTATTGTCTGAGGAGTATTGTATTTGTGAGTACTGTGGATTCCTAGTTGATGAGAAATGCATCCAATAATGCCAGTCCAAGAGTAATCTGTATTTGGGTGGGCATCCTTTAGAGGATTACCATTCCTTAGTGGGTAAGGTCTTAAACCAGACTGAATGTTGGATGTGCACTCACATGCCTCAGACAACATAATATAGGATTAGTACCATTCCTGAGGTCCTTGAATTACGGGGAGGGAGGTCCATAGATGGGAAGTATAACATCACGAGGTCCCCTAGTTTAAAGCTGTGCCAATACTCCATAGATTGGTCTTTGCTGTGTCTGAACATTTCATACATAGAAAGATTGGAGAATTGGGAAGCAGACTTATTGGATCAGACAATGGCTCGCCACACCATTAGTGATGAACACCAGAGACAAGGACGTAGGAACAAACCGAATGTGGTATCTATTGGAAAAGTCCCTATGGGGTATTGTAAAATTTTATTCAGGATGAAACATGTCTTGAGCAGATGAGGACAATAGGCATAGGTAGTTTTGTTAAAACTTTATGTGATATTGTGCAGGATCATAATATACCATATGTCCTCCCAGATAATGTATACTATGTGGAAGAAGGGCATATTCTTGGTTATCTCCAAGTTCCAAGGGTTTATGTTTTATAGGTGAAATGATTGGTATCCGTAAAACCGCACCACCCCCATACATACACACACAGTATGAACATCATGACAAAAGAAATATCCCTGGTGAAGAACATATATCCACACAGTTGATTAGTGAAACAACTGGCTTTCAAATTTTGGTAGCATTAGATCCCACCAGCATCACTCGGGGAACTTTAAATTTTAGATACATCCAAGACATGGCTAAATTAACAGACAACATCACCGAGATGTATGATGACACTTTCAGGTATATGGGTAAGGAGCTACAGGCTTAGAAAAAGGAATTGGTACAACATAGGCTAGTGTTAAACTACCTGACAGCTATTACTGGTGGATATTGTGTGACTTTGGCCACCCAATTTGGTGTCAAGTGTTGCACGTACATCACCAATAATACTAATGACCCCAAAGAGGTGATTGACCGGAGAATGGATGAAATCCTACAACTGAAATTGGAATTTCAGAAGGACCATAATAACTCCTTGTATGAGACTGAAGTAAAGGTAGAGAAATGGTTCTGGTGGTTAAACCCTGTAAAATGGTTCTCCGGTCTAGGGCAGTGGGCCCAGGAAATAATTGCTAGTGTAGGTAAGCTCCTTATTCTTATACTTGTGGTAATTTTAATAATTGGTTTATGTGTCAGATGTGTTCCTACTGTATTGAAGTGTGGAAAACATACCACCAAGGTATACAGTGACAATGAAATCATAATGGTGGTGAGTGGTGGTGGTATAGGTACTAAGGTTGAAGAAGAACTGCATTACAATCCTGAAATTGAATGTACCATCAGATAATAACATGTGAATAGGCTTGGTCATATATAGAAAAATATTTTGTATATGTTCCGTTAAACATCATAGATAATGTAGTCTCAATTCCCCCAAACTCCCTTTATAGGTTCGATGAGGTCCCACATCCTACCAATGGTCCCCTATAGATCCGCTGAGTGCATATAAGGGTTGTTTCACCCTTTCCTGAGGCGCACTATTGATGGTTCAATTACCTAATTGTGTCATACCGTATAGAACACTAGATAATAATTTATTATGCATGACTAAATAGGTTAAGAATAGAGGAGCTCATTCAGAGTCGGTCATTGCGGCCGCTCGGTCGTAAGGTAAAAGGGGCCGGATATGCAAATGAAGCACTCGCAAGTTGCGCCATTAAGTTTGGATCGTTAGCTGGACGAGCGAGGGGAGGATGCGGCCGTAAGACTAAAAATATGCCCCTTTCTCATTCACAATACACGTCATCTCTGGGACTAATCAAGACCATCGGGAACCATCGGAGCTGGTCATAGAGCTTAAGGTTGACCATACCCGCTCTTAAGCACTACGATCAAGTCAGTTAAAAACCTCCCATGAAACATGTGCCATGACACTACTTAGTTAATTATGCACTCCCATAAAACGCTGTTTGCATAGTCAGGCATGCCTGCGTTTGGATCTCCACTCCCCCGTTCACAAGCACCTTCCCCTGTTACCACCCACAAATGCCTCATTCTGTCACTCAAACTAACAACCTGGCTGTGTTCAAGGAGAGAGCAATTTCTGATCGGAATAGCTAGTTTGCGCATGCGCATTGCAAATTTTACACATGTGCAGTTTAGCGAACATCGGTGGCGTACGACCGAGCGGCCGCAATGACCAACTCTGAATGAGGTCCAGAATGTGATAGTTTTATGTTTGCTATCAAAGGGTGGACTGTCAAAGTCCAATAATTGGATATGATCGCTGGACAATTATTATCTGATAACAGTCGTCTATGGTCAGATGACGTGTTACTAGGACGCTACTTTGCATTGGTGCAATCCAATGCGCACAAATGCGAATCCACCATATACATACACTGATGCACTTAACACACACACACACACATATATATATATATATATATATATATATAGATACACCAAAAATGTGTCAGCGCCACATTTAAGTTTTCTAGAGGATTGATACAAAATATATGTAATAATACGTACTCCCTTAATATAAAAGGTGTCAGCTGAAACCAAACATGAGAGGACTTTTGGATGAGCCCTTATTTGTGAAATATTGCAAATATGTTAGGTGATCAGCGACTTACGTATAGATTTGTGGAATGTGTAACATAAACCAACAAATATACCATACAGAGTATGGTATAAATAAAAATCACAATTTAATATTTAAAAAAGTATAAGCATATCTAGGTCCTGTGCATACAAGCACAGATAATACAAATGAATTGATTGAATTTCCCACTTTTTAAGATGTATTTAAATGTATGAATTGCATTTTTAATGTCATCTTAAATATTTATTAGCACTATTTGCACACTGGGAAAATCAATCAATTAATTTGTATTATCTGTGCTTGTATGCACAGGACCTACATATGCTTATACCTTTTTAAATATTAAATTTGATTTTGATTTTTACACTCTGTGTGGTATATTTGTTGGTTTATGTTACACATTCCACAAATCATTGTAGAATATACGTAAGTCGCTGATCACCTAACATATTTGCAACATATATATATATATCCACTGTGTATATATACACACATAGACGCTCATATGCGTACTCACTTACATACCGACACATCTTTGCTATTTCAATACACAGACACACATATGCAAACGCAAACATATAAAATGGTTCCCCAGACATTATAGTTAATAACCAGAGTTATTAAAGGTATTGTTATCTAATAATTATGATGTGAGATGTACTTAAAAGAGATCTAAGGTTCAGAATACAGTGGAAATTTCATGTTTGGTATCATACTAAATCCCTGTTTATTTGCAGACATATGTTTCTATTGGCAAAGTAGTCGCATCACGCGTCCGCTAGTTATGGATGATAGGGAGTTATTGAATAAAATGTTATAACATGTATGCAGTGTGTCACGGCTGTCGACACTTGAGACTCCTGGGAGGAGACAGGCCTACTAGGCACAATGAACTTGGGTGGCTTTAGGAATGACCTTTTCATGAAATCTCGGTACATTGGAATAAAAGTAAATAGAATTTATTCACAGGAGAAAATATAATAGCAACATCTCACATAAAGTCTCGACAACACAGAGGTTCACATAAGCAATAATGAGTGAAGGAGAAAAAACCCCATATATAGTATTTAACACAGAAGAGCTAGTATGGTAGGGAACCCCGAGTCCAGTATGAGGCTAACACCTCAGGATGGTATAGAGGAGCTTCACCAGGGTGGAACCCTGTAGTGATGGAGATCCAGAGCAGTGTGAGCCCTGTGATGTGGTGAAAGATGGAGCAGGGTTGAGCCCTGTGATACTGTGAGGTTGAAGCAGGGTTGAGCCCTGTGATGCGGTGAAGTCAGAGCAGGGTTGAGCCCTGTGATGCAATGAGGTCAGAGCAGGGTTGAGCCCTGTGATGCAATCAGGTTGGAGCAGTGTTGAGCCCTGTGATGCAGTGAGGTCAGAGCAGGGTTGAGCCATGTGATGAGATCAGAGCAGGGTTGAGCCCTGTGATGCGGTGAAGTCAGAGCAGGGTTGAGCCCTGTGATGCGATGAGATTGAAGCAGGTTTGAGCCCTGTGATTCGGTGTGGCTCCGGAACAGGGTTGAGCCCTGCGGTGTAACTAGAATCTGGAGCGGGGTTGAGCCCCGCGATGCAATGAAGTTTGAAGCAGGTTTGAGCCCTGTGAAGTGGTGTGGTTCTGGAATAGGGTTGAGCGCAGGGCTCAACCCTGTTACTAGAATCTGGAGCAGGGTTGAGCCCCGCGATGCAATGATGATAACTGTAACGGTGCAGTTGACAACTGTAATGAAGATGGGTTCGAAGTCCACAGGAGTAAGAGACAACAGGCAAAGTAAATAGTGCGGCAAAAGGTGAAACCACAGCACTGGAGCAGAAAGCAATACTTAGGCAATGGCTATTCTGAGCTCTGTAGTGTGGGTGGTAACTGGCATCAGACGTTTAGCTGGAACATGAGCGGAGATATAGCAAAGTCCACAGCAACCCGCAGGCACAGCAAGGATCTGGAAGGAGTCCAAGAAAGACCTGAAAGTAAAGTTGCACAGACACTGAGACACAGTTAGTAAGAGGCTTTATACTAGAGGCCTGTGATCCATGGGAAGTTCAGAACATGTGACCCAAATGGGATCAGGTTTGAAATAATGAGTAATCTAGGAATCCCACTACCTGACAACACCTTGGAAACAGATGATCACTTTAACTCTCTATCCCCTGTATGTGAAGAACGCCAGCAAGCAGGATAGCTCTTCCAGTAACCACAAAGTAACTTTAGACAAAGTAATCTATCTTTATGTACTGAAATAGTCGCAGTCCTGACAGTACCCCCCCCTTTTTGAGTGGTCTCCGAACACCCACCAGGTTTTAAAGGGAATTTAGCATGAAAATTACATATCAACTTAGGAGCATGGACATCAGAATCTTTAATCCAAGATCTCTCCTCCAGGCCATAACCCTTCCAGTCTACAAGGTATTGTAAATGATTTTGATGCTTACATGAATCCAGAATCTAATCGATCTCAAACTCCACACCTCGAGCAGTTGTTATGGGAGGTACTTTAAGCAAGCTGTCATGAAATCGATTAAGAATCAATGGTCTAAGCAAGGAGACATGAAAGGAGTTAGGTACATGCATAGTTGGAGGTAACTGTAACTTACATGCCACTGGGTTGATAATTTTTATAATACAAAAAGGACCAATGTACCGAGGAGCAAACTTCATAGTAGGTACTTTAAGTCGAAGATTTCTAGTAGACAACCAGACACGATCTCCAACAGAATATTTAGGAACCTGCCAAACGTTTTCTATCAGCAAAGATCTTATAATTATGAGAGGCTTTCCTAAGACACTTATGTACCTGTCTCCAACTGCCAGAAAAATGTTGGAGGGTAGCTTTGGCTGCTGGAATGTCCACTGTAGGAATTGATTGAAGCTCAGGAACTCAAGGATGCTGACCAGAATTGGCAAAAAAAGGACTTACACCTGTAGCAGATGAATAATGAAAGTTATGAGCAAACTCAGCCCAAGGCAAGAAATCCATCCAATCATCTTGAGAAGAAATATACATTCTCAAGAAAGTCTCCAACTCCTGGTTCACTCTTTCAGTTTGTCCATTTGACTGAGGGTGATATGCAGAAGAAAACTGTAATTTAATTTGCAATGATGAACATAAAGCCCTCCAAAAGCGAGCAACAAACTGGACACCCTGATCAGACACTATCTCAGAAGAAGTCCATGAAGATGAAATATCTCTTTGATAAATATTTGTGCTAGTTTGGGGGCTGATGGAATTCGAGCCAAAGGACAAAAATGAGCCATTTTGGTAAAACGATCCACCACTACCCAAATCACTGCACACCCCCTAGACTCAGGAAGATCTGTAATAAAATCCATGAAAAGATGGGTCCATGGTTGGGTGGGAATGGGTAGTGGAGAGGACCAACTGGAGACTGCCGGGAGGACTTATGTTGTATACACTTAGAACAAGAACGTATAAACTCTTGGACATCTTTTTTCATGGAAGACCACCAATAGGAACGTTGCAAAAATGAGTACATTTTACAAACCCCTGGATGTCCAGAGAAATGAGAATTATGAGCCCAGGAAAGAAGTTTACCTCATAACTCTGGTGCCACAAATATCTTCCTAGGAGGAGGATCAGGAGAGACGGAAATTGAAGAAAAAGCCAGAGGGTTTATTATAGAGTAACTTTGTTCCTCATTTTGTTCTTTCTCTTCCAACATTGAGCGTTTTATTCAATGAACCTGGACGGTACCTGAGGACAAAATCAAAATGAGAAAAAAAACAGTGCCCAACGAGCTTGTCGTTGGTTCAGACAATGGGCAGTTTTCAAATACAACAAATTTTTATGGTCTGTAAAAATAGTAACAGGATGCCTTCTAATAAATATCTCCATTCCTCCAAAGCTAACTTAATGGCTAACAACTCTTGCTCCCCGATGGAGTAATTACTCTCAGTACTAAAAAACTTTTGTGAAAAGAATCCACAAGACACTGTTCTCGAATCTGCAGCCCCTTGAGACAAAATAACCCCAACTCCATAAGTGGAGGCATCCACTTCTAGCATAAATGGCTTCTCAACATCAGGTTGAACTAGAATGGGGGCTGTGGAAAATGCATCTTTGAGAGTCTGAAAGGCATCCAATGCCTCTGGGGACCACACTTTGGGATTGGTCCCTTTTTTTGTCATAGCAGTAATTGGAGCTACAATCATTGAAAACGCTTTGATAAACTTTCTGTAATAATTGGCAAAGCCTAAAAATCTCTGAATAGACCTTAATGAAGTGAGCAAAACCCAATCTTGAATAGCCTTTAACTTCTCAGGGTCCATCTGAAGTTCGGAACTGGAAATAATATAGCCCAAAAAGGGTATCACTGGGACTTCAAAAACAAACTTGGATATCTTACCATAAAGCTTATTAGCTCGAAGACAACTTAATACCTCTTTAACATGGGTACAATGATCAGAAAGATTCCTGGAAAAAATCAAAATATCATCAAGATAAACAATAACAAACTGATAAAGTATATCTCAGAAAATTTCATTCACAAACTCCTGGAACACCCCAGGAGCATTACATAAACCAAAAGGCATGACGAGGTTCTCATAATGGCCATCTCGCGTATTAAACGCAGTTTTCCACTCAACACCCTCTTTAACTCTGATCAAGTTGTAAGCTCCCTTTAGATCAAGTTTGGTAAACAGTCGAGAACCCTTAACTCTGTCAAACAATTCTGTAATGAGAGGCAAAGGATATTTATTTTTTACCGTGATCTCATTTAGACCTCTAAAGTTGATACATGGACGAAGACCACCATCTTTTTTCTTTACAAAAAAAGAAGCCCGCTCCAGCGGGAGATGAAGAAGGCCTGATAAACCCCTTTCGTAGGTTATCTTGCACATATTCTGACATGGCTTGAGTCTCAGGAACAGAGAGAGGGTATGCTCGACCTTTGGGTGGCATTTTACCAGGAATAAGTTCAATAGGACAATCCCAGGGAAGATGCAGTGGAAGTTTGTCTGCCGTCTGCTCAGAAAAGACATCAGCAAATTCATTATAAGGCTGTACCACAGGAATCAAACAATTTAATTTGCATTTAAGACTCCAAGAAAGAATTTGAGAACAATTCCAATCAATATGAGGGTTATGAAGAGTTAACCATGGTAAACCAAGAACTATATCATACATAGAAATGGGTAATACCAAAAACTCTAAACTTTCTTCATGCGAAGCTCCTACCCTCAACTTCATAGACTTTGTTTGATGCGTAACATAGCCATTAGAAATTCTAGTCCCATTAACTGTAGAAAGGGAAAAAGAACGAGTTAATTTGACAACAGGAATCTTTAATTTCTGATCCAAAGACAATGAAATAAAATTGCCAGCTGCTCCAGAATCTAGCAATGCAGAAAACTCTTGACACAAAGAACAAAAATCAGGAATGCTCACAGAAATTAAGCAATCCTTTTTGAGAGAAACTTTAGAAAATACCCCTAGTTTGACTTCCACTCCATCAACTAGGGACGATCGTTTTCCCGCCCTTATTGGACATTTAAATACAGAGAATGAAATTGAGTGCTAAATATAGAGATAAATAGCAAAATGCAGTGGGGGGGAGAGAAGTAAAATGAAAAAGATATGTAAAATGATCAGAACAATAAATGAGGTAACTGAATCAAAAATAAAATAAATATAAAATCAAAATAAGATAGGATAAAATTAATATAAATAAAATAATAAATAAATAAATCCCAGTGAATCTACTAATCAATTGAAGCAATGCTGCTTTGAGGATGCACGTACAGTGCACACAATTCAAAGCAGCATCGCCAAGCGTGCGTCTGTCTGTTAAAGGGTGGTGTAACCCCCAAAGTATGCTCCAACAAAAATAAAAAAATCTTTTTTTCTGTTTGTGTGTGAAATTTATGCACAGTAGCCGCACCTGCATCCTCAAAGCAGCAGCGCCAAGCGTGTGTCTGTCTGTTAAAGGGTGGTGTAACCCCCAAAGTGCACTCCACAACAAATTTTAAATTCTTATTATTTCTGTCTTTGTGAATTGTGTGTACTGTAGCTGCACGTGCATCAACAAAGGAACAGCGCCAAGTGTGCGCCTGTGCCCCATAAGTCTGTTAAAGGGTGGTGTAACCCCAAAGTGCTCCAAAAATTAAAAAACATTTTTTTTTTGTTTGTGACTTGTGTGCGCTGTAGACACACTTGCATCAACACAGTAGCAGTGCCAAGCGTGCACCTGTGTCATAAGTCAAGGGCCGGTTTGGACATCTGGTCCGGACTGAAGGACGTGTCAACAATTTCTGACATGTCTACTGTCACTGCATATGATACTGTCACCACTGACAGAATGGCGGTGGATTACATTGGTGACAGCATCCAAGTAAGGATGCCAGACAGTCCATACCTGTACTGGCAGGAAAAAGAGGCAATTTGGAGGCCCCTGTACAAACAGGCTCTATTTTACCTGAGTTGCCCTCCCTCCAGTGTGTACTCCGAAAGAGTTTTAAGTGCAGCTGGGAACCTTGTCAGCGAAAGGCGTAGGAGGTTGCTTCCACAAAATGTGGAGAAGATGATGTTCATAAAAAATAAATTGTCAACTCTTCCAGGGAGACCAGCCTCCAGAACGTACAGAGGGACCTGTGGTGGTGGTGGATTTCATCGGGGATGAATTAATACTCTGTGAGGATGAGGATGTACACAACACTGAAAAGGCTGAAGAATCAGTGGATGAGGACAACATCTTGCCTCCGTAGAGCCAGTTTGTGCAGGGACAGATTAATTGCCAGCTTGTTTTGTGGGGGCCCAAATGAACCAATCATTTCAGCCACAGTCATGTGGCAGACCCTGGCGCTGAAATGATTGGTTTGTTAAAGTGTGCATGTCCTGTTTATACAACATAAGGGTGGGTGGGAGGGCCCAAGGACAATTCCATCTTGCACCTCTTTTTTTTCTTTGCATTATGTACTGTTTGGGGCCTAGTTTTCAAACTGCCATCCTGTCTGCCACTGCAGTGTCACTCCTAGATGGGCCACGTGTTTGTGCCGCCCACTCCTGTCGCTTAGCATAGTCATCCAGCTACCTTGGTGCAACCTTTTGGACAAAATAAAAATTTTGTGAGGTGTTCAGAATAGACTGGAAATTAGTGGAAATTAAGGTTAATAATAACATAGGAGCAGAAAAACCCACAAATTCTGTGATTTTAGCTGTTTTTATGCATGGAAGGATGGTTTTGGCAAAACCAATCCAGATCCAAAACACATACAAAGATCCAGATAAAAAACACAAAACTCGAAAAGTGGCCGTTGCACACCCCTAGTTCTCGCATATGCAGATCAATTTTAATAGTCAATGAAATTAACTCATTCAAATTCTCTGGAAGATCCTCTTTAAGTCTCTCAGAGAGACCATTCCAATATGTTGCTCTTAATGCCTCATTATTCCAATTAAGTTCTGTGGCTATAGTTTGAAAACGAACCACATACTGATCAACTGGAGCTGTTCCTTGCTTTACTCGCAAAATATCCACAGACGGTGCCACTGATCTTCCAGGTTCATCAAATATAATTTTGAAAGTAGAAACAAAAGCTTGGTAATTAGACATTAAGGCATCACTTCTCTCCCATAAAGGGGAGGCCCACTCAAGAGCAGCACCAGGCAATAATGACATAATGTAAGCCACTTTAACATGAGAGGTGGTAAAACTTTGAGGCAATAATTTAAAATGAATCTCACATTGGTTGAGAAATCCTCTACATGTTTTTGGATTACCATCATAAGAGGTAGGAGTCGGTAAACGTAAATGAGAAGCAGAAACCCCTTATGTACTTGCAACAGAAATCTTAAGTTGATCAAGACATGTGGAAAGATCCTGTATACTTTGCAAAACTTGAACTTGAGTGTTTTCCTGTACTTCCAAATGAGTGGTCAAACCCTGAAGCACCTATACGCCAGTAGCCTGTTCCAGATCCGGATTCATTTTTAGGTCTGTGCAAACTGTCACGGTTGCCGACACTTGAGACTCCTGGGAGGAGGCAGGCCTACTAGGCACAATGAACTGGGGTGGCTTTAGGAATGACCTTTTCATGAAATCTCGGTAGTACGGAATAAAAATAAATAGAATTTATTCACAGGAGAAAATATAAAAGCAACATCTCACATAAAGTCTTGACAACACAGAGGTTCACATAAGCAATAATGAGTGAAGGAAAAAAAAACCCTTATTAGTCTTTAACACAGAAGAGCTAGTATGGTAGGGAACCCCGATTCCAGTATGAGGCTAACACCTCAGGATGGTATAGAGGAGCTTCACCATGGTGGAACCCTGTAGTGATGGAGATGCGGAGCAGTATGAGCTCTGTGATGCGGTGAAAGCAGGGTTGAGCACTGTGATACTGTGAGGTTGGAGCAGGGTTGAGCCCTGTGATCCGGTGAAGTCAGAGCAGGGTTGAGCACTGTGATGCGATGAGGTCAGAGCAGGGTTGAGCCCTGTGATGCGATGAGGTTGGAGCAGGGTTGAGCCCTGTGATGCGGTGAGGTTCTGGAACAGGGTTGAGCCCTGTGGTGTAACTAGAAGGGAAAACTGTTGGTGTGACCTGCATACATGGGGATACCTGGTATTATGTTACTGCAGAAGTGAACATAGAAACACCATGTGTGGTCTCTGTGGGTTTGGTACAGGGCTTAATGTATGATGCAATATTGAGGAGAGACTTTGCTCACTTCTGAAAGTTGTGGGAAAGCCTATTTTGCACAGAGGTAAATCACCCTGATTCATTTGAGAGGGTTACTGACATAGTAGTAGAGTCAAAGATGTTCCCGTTTCCTAGTATGATTGGCAAACTAGAGAATGCAGAGCGTGATGGTGGCTCACCAAGTGGTGTGTCTCCCACTGAGGTGGGTAGGGTTATTGAGCCCGTGGCCCACCTGCCTGATCTTGAGGTCAGGAGAGAGGTCTTTGCCATGGAGCAGTTGAATGACCCTACCCTGGTAAAAGCCAGGGAGAATGTCAAGGTGATTAATGGTAAACCCATAGACCCTGATTGTCATTTGTCATATCCTCATATGGCTGTATGTCAGGATTTGTTGTACCAGGTGACTAAGAAGCAGGAAGGTATTATGGAACAATTAATAGTTCCCAAAGCATACAGAAGAACAGTGTTAGATCTGGCCCATGGTCATATAATGGCAGGCCACCTAGGGGTAGAGAAAACTACTGAGCAAATTGTGCAGAGGTTTTTTTGGCCCAGGGTCCATAAAGAGGTATCTGACTATTGTGCATCCTGCCCTGAATGTCAGCATCATGCTCCGAGGCCACATTTCAAAAGCCCCCTGGTACCATTACCCATAATTGAGGTTCCATTTGAAAGAATAGCTATGGATTTGGTTGGGCCATTAATGAAATCTGCCCGGGCCATCAATATATTCTGTGATAATGGATAACACTACCAGATACCCGGAAGCGATACCATTATGCAATACGTCAACCAAGACCATTGCTAGAGAATTAGTCCATGTCTTTAGGGAATACCTAAGGAGATCCTGACTGACCAATGTACCCCATTTATGTAAAAAATCATGAAGGAGTTATGCCGCCTGTTTAAAATTGACCAATTAAGAACCTCTGTGCACCATCCCCAGACCGATGGGTTAGTGGAGAGGTTTAATAAAACTTTAAAACACATGCTAAGGAAAGTAGTGTACAAAGATGGTAGAGATTGGGTTAACTTGTTACCTTATTTGCTGTTGGCCACAAAAGAGGTTCCCCAATCCTCCACAGGGTTTCCCCTTTAGATTTATTGTACGGGAGACATCCAAGGGGGTTACTTGACATTGCGAAAGAGACATGGGAGGGGTAGTCCAGTCCGCATAAAACAGTTATTGAGCATGTTTCTCAAACGCAAGGAAGAATTGCTGCTGTGGTACCGATAGTAAGAGAGCACTTGGAACAGGCCCAGCAGGCACAGCAGAGGGTATACAACCACAATGCTCACTTCCACAACTTTGCTCGTGGGGACAGAGTGTTGGTGTTGGTTCCCACAGTAGAAAGTAAACATTTGGCTAAATGGCAAGGACCCTTTGAAATCTTAGAAAAAGTGGGGCAGGTCAATTATAAAGTTTACCAGCCGGGGAAAAGAAAGCCAGAACAGATATACCATGTAAATCTTATAAAACCCTGGAAGGATAGAGCAGCACTGTCAGCCATCCAAGCCCCTCCAGTAAACCCAGGGCCCATGGTACCCAAAGTGACAGTGGAAAAAACCCTGTCAGCCAGTCAACAGCAGGAAGTTAAGGAATTTCCGGTCAGAAAGTTCAGATTGATCACTGACCATGCCCCTCTGAAGTGGATGTCAGAAAACAAGGACAGTAATGCGAGAATAACGACATGGTTCTTGGCATTAGAAAACGTTAAATTTACGGTAGAACACAGGCCAGGAAGCCAGCTGGCCAATGCAGATGCTTTGTCACGTGACCATTGTTTGGGGGCTGCGGTTGTTCCACCCCACAGGTCGAAACAAAGGGGGGGGATATGTGATAGAAGCACTAGTAAAGTGGTCAATGGCAGGCACATTTGTGCTAGGTTTTTAGCCTATGTGTTCTACAAAACCCCAGGAGAAGTTGTTTTGTAAGCAGACCAGAGTATC